>QYTT01083350.1:0-35886 GCA_006980735.1 Dasypogon diadema
AAAGAACTATATAAAGAACCGCTAACTATAGTTGCGACAGGATTGGTTAGAGCGATTTGATGCAAACAGAGATTGATGAAATTCTATTGTACGAAGAAATTTCCATTAAAAGGCAGGACGGGGAGGACGGTTATTAAATAAGATGCTGCATATATACTAGATCATCGCAGTTTTTAGCGAGAGTCAAAGTGCTTTCCATGATTACATATCGCAACATGATTATTTCACATATGACGCTAATTAGCGTGCCCGGTCGATAACACTAATTTTTGTTAGGATGCCAATTGGCGTGCCTGGTCGTTAGAGTCGATATCACTATTTGTTCTCGAGAAATGCGAGACAAAAAACACTTTACAACAATTTTAAGTAGTTTTTTTGTTATCAAAAAACCGTCAATTCAAATTTTTTGCAAATCTTATCAGGTGTTCATTATGCAATTTGTGTCGAACGAAATTGGTCCGAAGTCGATAGCATTTTTTTTCTCGAGATATTCGAAACGAAAAAAGTTTACGAACGTACCTCTCTAAAAACGTGGGGATATGTCGAAATTTTAAATTCGTAAAATCGGATCCATTCCTGACTGTGCCATTTTTTCTATCTCTAACAGAAATTCCAATTTTGTATACCTGTAGCAAGAAAATAAGAACTATTTTCCAATTTTCTATTGAAAAATTCCGATACAAGGAAAACGCCGAAGCGAGTAAGATTTACACGTGCACTTTGTTTCGTAGCATGACTACGAAAATTTTGAACTTTTTAATAAAAATCTAAATATATAATTAAAAATATACTTTAATATGAAAGTCACCAAAAACCGATCATTTTTTGACTTCCACTTTTAAGTCAAAAACTAAAAGTCATTTCTTAACTGTTGCTTTCGAGTCAAAATTTTAAAGTAAATTCTTGATTTTTATTTTTTCGATCATCATCTATACGATAAGTTTTCGTTTAAGGTGTTAAACGTTGTGATGTACCCGCAATAAAGCCGTAATTGTGAGAATCTCCATAATTATCTGATTATTTTCGATATCTAAAATGAAAACCTTTCTCATACATAACTTTTATTTTTGCAAAAAAAAAAAAATAATAATAATAAAAGCCAATGATTAGGTGCTGACGAATGACAATTATTCATTTAAGTAACTGGAGTACTAAATTTTAATAAAAACTTCCTAAGATTAATCATTGGGTGCTATGAAAAGCACTCCTTCCTAAAATACCACTTTTGTTAATTAGGGCTCGCGAACTGTAAGGACTGTCCTTCAGACGAATTTTACATAGAAGTATATCTCTAAAAAATTTCATTAATTATTACCATTCAAAAAAATTTTACAACCACACAAATAGTGTCGAAGTTCTAAAAGTCTCTAGTAAGCATCAAATTTATGTTACATCATCTCATTAATGGCGAATTTAAATAAAATTACCCATCATAACTCAAAAGAATGAGCGCTTCTTCAATCTACTCCGAGACTTCTTTTTCTTCGTAATTAATATTCGTAAACAAATAAAAATAAGCGAAAATTTTCTTACACGATCAAAAAATTTTAATTTTGCGATCTTCCATCTCTCTCCTTTTGAATATAACAATCAAGATACTCAACGTTTCTTCTTCCATGTTATGTTATTATTTCGATTTTTCTTCATAATTTATGTTTACATCTTCTTCACTTGACCAGAATCATATGGTGTTTTGTTTCTCAGCCTGCGGCACGTTATATTTTATCTTTAAAAGTCTTCCACATAGTTGTTATGTATCTCTCAGTCATGTATGCATTCCTTTCATTTATTAATGCACAATAGCTTCGTAGAATTGAATAATGTTCAGGAATTCTTAACTTTCATTTTCAGACTCGAAGATAATTTAATAGGAGTAGTTTTATGCGCAACGCTTTAATTTTCTCATTGCATTAGGAGGTCTTGCTTGAGTGAAGATTGAAATTTATTTCTTTTAGTGGAAGGTTATTTTTTGTAGTTCGCATGTTATGCTGTAATTGTGATTGTTGCATAGGGGAAAAGCTAACAAACTAGCAATAATAAATGTATAGGTTGCGTAGGGTTTGCAGAAGTTTTTGAAGGTGTTTTAATATTTATGTAATAAACGTTCGTAATTTAAAAAAATTGTACTCATTTACATATCTTCCTTTTTGCATAGCCTCTTCATTTAAAGTTCCAGCATTCTTGATACTGCAAAACGTTTTACATCTATTGATTACGATATTCTTAGATTCTATACAATTTCATATATAATAAGTTTTGAAGCAATATCATGTGTATCTAAAGTAAGGATGCGAATTTTCTTTCCACAATTTGTAAAGAATACATTGACGTTGCCTTCAAATTTCGTATTATTTTATTTTTATTGTAATCTGGTTAGGCTAGATTCCACAAATGCAATAAAATCACTATATAATGAGGTACAGGTACGAGCATCTAAGAATATTAATGGCGTATTCTCAGATGGTTGATAATTACTAATTTAGAAGACACGCCTTGAAATCTAAACACTTTACGCTTAATGCAATAATTTCAGGCAATCAATTTGAATAAATTTCAAGCAATATAATCTCAGAGTAGGCAGTTCATAAAGTTTAATGTCAATGATTTCTATCAATTATTCAGGAATTAAAGATGTAAATGCAGACACTCCAAGAAAACTGAATTCAGGTCAATAATAAACACTGGAGTGCTGTGAGCACAATCAAGTCTTTATTACAGCTTAACTATTTAACACTTTTTCTTTTCAACAATCCAAATTAAAAAAAATGTAAAATAGCTGACATACGCAACCTTGCATTATTTACACTACTTCTCGAATTTCCCCTCCTCCCACTTTTGCCTATCTTTATCACTGAAATTCTGCGAATTTTGCAATTTCATTGACAACTTTCAATAGATACAGCGAAAATGTTCTAATAAGCCTTAACGCACATGCTAATGAAGCTAATCAAAACCAATAATCTTTAGAAAGTCCATTTCAGTGGGTTTTCCGCGGGCATATAAATTAGCTTTGGTGGAAATTTACATTGGAAACGCGTGACTGTACTTCTGTGATTCTATTGAACATGGTAAGAAAACAAAGCCGAAGGAGGTTAAATGATGACATCCTTATTCACAGTGCAAGAAAGTTGCAAACTAAAAAAGTTGCAATTGTACAAAAAGAAGACTGTCTTGGACGGACGCTAGTTCTTTCGTCCACAATCAACTTCCATTTCTGTTCGGTGTGTACAAGACCTAAGGGTAAACAGCAACAGTAAATCTAAAGACCAAATAGTAAAGACGAAGAGAAATGCATTCATTTTTGTGTGACAGATAAGGTGACTGACACTAGACATATCAGAATTGACCATGTTTGAACGAGGGATTATTTTCTTTAGCCAGCGGCACAGCTTTACAGTTATATATCCACTTTTCTAGAGGCTTTGTTAAATTAATCCGGTTAGAATTCTAGACAGTAGATAGATCTTGAAAGACGGCAATTATTTTAATTTATTTGTTGACGCAAATTGTTCAGGAAGAGAGAAGCTCGACTCGACTTGTTCTCCTTATTTCCTAAAGAATGTAATTTTTGCAGGGATATAGAAGGGCAGACGTAGAGAGTTCAAAAACCTAAAACCTGGTGAAAATGTTTAAACTATTGGATGTATAGTTAAAAGTAAACGGTTTTACAATTTTATGTTTCTGAATAAAATTTGGAAAAAATTTCCGGCAAATGTTAATTTCCTTCAGATGTAAACTGTCGTAAGATCACTTTTTGCAATTTTTCAGACTCTCTTCAAATCAAATTGTTTTTATGAATAACCTTTTTTAAAGGTTTTATGTTTACTCTTTTCTTGTCTTTAACGCATGGAAACTCACTCACTTGAAAGCAAGCTTAGGCTTTTGATTGGTTCTGAGCTAATGGTTATTACGACAATGAAAGAATGATTCACGTTATTCATTTATTCATTGGCTCCTACAGTTAAAGATGATGTTGCAGAGAATTTTGTTGAGTAGGCTTTTCAATGAGTTTGGCGGCTCCTAAATTTTGATATTTCGTGGAATTATCCAATTTTAGATATTATTTTAGAGATATGTTTTTAAAGCTGGAGATTATGAGAAAGTTTAATTAGAAATTCCAAGACTCCCCGTTATCAACTTCCACTTAAGATTTCTGCCATTTCAATCGAATGGACCAAATTCGTATGATGTTCTCTTCTTCCTTTTTTTTCTCACATTCGGTTGACACATAAAAGATCTCTCAGGCTGAATGCATTTTAATGTATAATTCTCTCACAACAGCTTTTATACTAATTATGCTAGCCAAAATGTTAGGTATCTCAAAATAAAGGGTGGTAAATTCCGAATTTCTGAAGCCTATTTCTTAATTTTAGTAAAACTCGAAATGTATGTGTAATTTAAATCCTTTAACACGTTGAACGCCACAATTAGCATAAAAGCTTTTGTGAACGAATTATGTGTTAAAATGCATTTGACTTGAGAGAGTTTTAATGGGGGTCACCGATGGCCCCCGTGACATTCAACGTGTTAAAATCGATTTTTATTGTGCTTGCAAGATGGACTTAGGGTACTTTCAAAATAAACAAGTCTATTTCTCGACAGAAGTAATAGCATTGAATTTTCAAATACCATTTAAATGCTAATTTTTATTAATTAAAATTGCTTTTCAAACATTTATTAGAACAGAATATTGGACATTATATTATTTTTTAAGGATGTTATTTTAACGATTTCGTATCGGCAAGCAAATTTGGAGCTCTATGAAAATTCCAATGATTAACTTTCTAAACTAAACTAGGGAACGAAAATCGTTAAAAATAATTGTGAAAATTAAAATCTCTGAATATCTGAATTATACTTTATTGACGGTTCAAACAAATTGCATTAACCTCTGAGATGCCTATAATACTCCAATAACACACTATATTTAAATGGTATTGGTGGGAGTATTGTAAATATGTTAGCAAACACTTCGTTATTCACCTTCTCCCAACTATTAACATTTGAAGTTTATGATTTGCGGTTTAACAAAAATATTCTAAGAAATCAAGAACGAACACGATATTGTATACACTCATATCTATGTATGTGTTCTGTTATTTCCAAACATCTTACTATTGTACAATTTTTGTTGTGTTTTCTCCTGCATTTGAAGGCAAGTAATTCTTGTACAATTATTAATTCAGATAAAAATAATTTTAACATCGAACTAGGACTAGCCAAGTGTATTGCTTAAGAAAGTAAAAGAGATTTTGTTAAATGTTGTGCTTTTCTAGGTAAACTCCTCGAAATAAAAAAGACTAAGCTCTAGAAGTAAATTTCAGATGTGATTTAGTTTAAATGATCTTGCCATAAGGAACATTATTTATTGTATTTATTTATTTAATACGTTAACAACACATTTTGAGGTGAGACTGTATCCGAAGTAGCAAGTGAACGTGCCCCAAAGTGTTACTTGTATCCAGTTGCAAATAATATAGCGAATAACGTATTCGATTAACAAACTTATAAATAATTCATTCGTTTGTGTATAAATTTGATATTAATTATTTATCGCAATCATGACTGCTATGCCGGTAGTTTGGTGCACCGATCCAAATTCAGTCAACAATAAACCTACAGCGTTTGCCCTGCATGGTATACAACTTCAAGGAAATGTTACAGAGAAACAAGTTTTGGCTTTACGTGAACTCGTTAATGCAGCTGCTGAAGGTCGTTTAATTCTTCCAGCTGATGGTACATTCATGCTGTTAGATAGTGGCTTAAGTATTGAAAGTTCTATCGTAAATGGAAATGTATTCAACAAAGAGAATCGAAGTAATAATATCGATGAAAAAGATAGTAACACTTGTAAAGCTACAGACGGGAGCCCAATACAGAATAAACGTAGTCTGAATAACACGTACATTTTAATGCCAATCACAAATATACTTGCGAAAAACGAAAGTACTGTTAACCAGACCGTGAGTGTGGATAGAGCAGATTTAACGTTGGCATCTAGAAATCATGAAAATTTAACGATTTTTAGTGTAAATAGTTGTAATAATAACAAGAAGCCACCCGACGAAGATCCAGAGCCAAAATATTCCATATTTACCCCACCTGATGATAGTAGATGTGAAATTCTTTACGAGTTTTTGTGCTGTGCTAAATGTATGAACGAAAATACGAAATGTACAAATTCCTTGACCAAAAATAATACGAATATTTTAAAAAAGTATCTGCGAACACGAATTGCAGCTTTGAGTGGATGTGATGAACGGGATCCAGTATACAAAATAGCTAATAAGTGTATCAAGAAAGTATCAACAACTTCTAAATTCCGGAAACATTTTCCTCCATCTAAAAGGCCAAAAGTTAGTCGAAATTCGAAATTATGTCAAAATTCCGAAAGCTTGTCAGGTCATAGATCAGCGGTAGAATTTCCAGTTTATGCTACAATAAATAAAACTAACAAAAATAATAAAAATGAGATTGCAGACACCATAGTGCCATACAAAACCAATAGCAACCCAAATGAAGTTTTAGCAGAACTCTGTGATAAATCAGGAAATATTAAGGAGAATAATTTGCATTTACCGCACATTTTAAATGTAAAAGACGATAACGTGGCACTAAATGAAGCTTCAGGGTCATGTGATGTCCATAAAAAAGATGCAGTAGAAAATTGCACAGCCACTGCATTTCAGTCTGATTCCAATTTATTAGACACTTCTCCAGGTAGTAACAGTTCAAGCCGAAAAACAAGTTTTGACTCCACATGCACTATCAGTTCCATGGATTCGGGATTCATTGAAATGCAAAATAAAACTGAATATTCACCACTAACGAATTTGTTTACAAAAACTATCGATAATATATCAGATAAAGTCGATAATTCATGCTGTGATATTTCTAGTAAGATTGATGCAAAAAAGACTTCAAACGACTCAAGTTTATTGCGAAATAATAATTCTGACTGCTGTGAATATATGGGAGAAAAAATAGCTAGACTGAATGTTAAAGAGTGTCTGACACAGTCAAGAAACCGACGAAAGTCCTACGAGGAATTTAAGGCACTTTTCGGTTCTTCAAATGCATCCAAAGATAGTATTAAAGCTGAAGATAAATTGAAAGTAAGAACACATCAGGAATTAAGGGCTGTACATGGATTTGACGGCAAAAGTACTTTAGAGGCGATATCAGAGCAAGGTAAAGAAAATTTAAATTATTCTAGTCTTAAAGAGTCTTCACAGTTAACGAATAATATAAGTGATGCGATAACTATTCAGCCCAGTTGTTCTGATTCAGCTATTCCGTCACTATCATCAGGAAACCTGCTAAAGTCAAGTGAAGAAATGCAGCGTATTACATCTGCGGATGAAATGCCTGTTAAAAAGTTAATAAACAATGACAACCTATCAATCCACTCAAAGAGCAATACATCTTTGGATTTGTTGGCAAAAGGTGAAAATGAAAAGGCCAAACTTCGGCGAAAATCATATGAAGAATTTAAAAGATTAGTAAAAGACTGCGAACCATTACCAAAATCATTAAAGCGGCAAGGTTCCAGTAGACAAATTCCTAAAATCACATTTTCGTCATACGAGACGTCTTCTATAAAAGAAACTGATAAAACATATCAAAATTGTGATAAGGTCTCCAATAAAGTATCCACTTTAAAAGCAATTTGTCAGTCTCTGACAAAATCTTCATCAAAATTTGATTTAAAAGCTATTGAAAACAAACCACAACCATCTTCTGCTGATTCGAAGGATAAAAGTGAGATTTATAAGAAAAACTTCAAAATTTATGATAAACTAATATCGTATGGTACGATCTATGATATTATCCAGCGTAAAAATGATATATATAATATGACGTATCAAAAGTATGACAAATATATGACTTATGGCACGATATATGAAATTTTGCATCGCAAAACTTGTCAGTCTGAATTTTTTCAACGGAAGCGTGCATTGTCTGATAAATTCCGGAAAAGTTGTAACAAAAAAGCACAAAGTAGTTCTACTGCAAAATATTCATCGCTCAGATACAATGGAACCATTTATGACATAATTCAGAAAAATCAAAAAGCGGATGAATTGACTTCGGCAGAACGGACTAATGAGAAAAATATGCAACTTTGCAAGTACGGCACAATTTACGATATTATTCAGTCAGAGAAATATGAATGTGCAGGTAACAATGTGACCGAAAAAGGGAAATTAAAAAACCGATTTATTGTCAATAAAATTGATGAAAACTCCTGTTCTTCTCTCCCTGAACATTCAAAGCTAACAGATCCTAGCTCAACGGAAGAAGAGAAATTACAACAAAATTTAAGTAATCAGTATTTGGCACCTAAGATGACAAAAACTAAAAAAACTCGACGATTTTCTAATATTCTTTCTTATACATCGCACAAAAATTCCACAGTGGTGAATCCCTCTTGCACTCCAACAAAATCTTTTAGTTGTGAAGGAAGTCAAACTGCAAAAGTGCCAAATGGTTTGACGCCATCCATTACAACCACTTCGGAAGAGAAGTACTCACGAATCAGTAAAAATCGATTACGTAGCGGACAAATTTTCAAATCGAATTCCTTAGACGCAATATCGTCGACATCGCTTGGCGTTACAATAAAATCACCATCGACAGCGATAAAGAAAATTTCCATTGATAATAGCGACATCAGTCCTCTTCACAGACATTTCGATGAACACGTGCGAATTTCTTCGCCTACCCACCAGCATGACAGTAATTTTAAAAACCGAATGAAACACGACAAGACAGCAGAACTGATGACAGCCAACAGCAGCAACATGCAATTGACTGTGCAGCGGCTATTTGAAAACTCTGAATCGAGTGATTTACGCTCAATACCATTGGGCAGTAATGATCGAGTTACAACAAATGCGTTTTCTGCCTCCGCAACTTCGGCGACATCGTCGTGGTCGTTGTCATCATCATCTAATGTGCCTATTAACTGCACCAGCAGCGGTGCCAATGGGCTTACCAGCATTAGTAACCATCATCATCTTCATATTAATGCCAGTAATTGTAGCAACAGCAATAATAACCTAAGTGAAATACCTAACGATGGTAGCGATGGCAATAACCCAAACGCCAGCGATAAGAAGCCATCGTCGACTTTGATATCCAAAAAGTGTACGGCGACAGCGAAAAAAGGCAAATCGAGACGACTTTCGGAATTTACGAGAGGTGAATTTTTAAATGAAAAGCCGTAAGTTGAACATTTTTTATTTCTTACATTTTAATAACTAATGAAAGTCTTTACATATAGTCTTTATTTTTGGAAGTTTTTCCTTGAATTTATCATTTTTACGAATATTTATTATAAAGGCAATTTTTAAATTATTATTACTATCATATATTAAATTTAACTAAATTGTTATTTATGTGTTTAACTATTCACTTTGGTATGATTACACATTAACATTATTGGTCCTTCGAACCGGATCTACATTACCTTGTATGGTCTACAGTTTCGTCTCAGAGATCGAAAATTCGATATATTTTCATATTTTTCATTGAGATTCTTATCACCTACCTACTATCGTTCTACACAAAAATCCCAAAATATATTGAAGATAGATTCGTGACACCTGCTTATAATTTATTCAGAAAAATATGGTACCGTTTTACTATTTCCCCCCAAAAAACGTATTTACTCTGATGAGGGCAAGGTAGACGCTAAAGATAAAGAAAATATTTTTGGGACACGTGCTAGCTTTGATTGGAGCTACAGTTAAACAATCCCTTAGTTCCATTCCGTTTCATTTGCTATAGATTAAAGTTTTACTCTAATTAAAAATCATATAATAATTTCTTAGTCAAAGACGTTTGAACAATCTATACAATAATTCATACATTTTGATTGCGGAGTTCAAGGTCGAAAATGAAATATGAGCCCGATGCAAAAAGTAGTTCTTAAAAAATCATGACCAGTCATTCTCTTTAACGGTGCTCATTACTTGTCTACAATCTTGTTCTTTAGTTTTTTGCCATCTTGTATCTAAAGTGTACGGGTAAAATACACTAAATTCCTCATTGGTGCCTATAGAAATTTTTGGAAGAGAAAGTAACAAAATAATTATGATTGTATTACCTAACGGTTAGACGTCGAGAATTACAGTTATTGATTCTTTTTTAACTTGATCTGGTAAAAAATTGGTAAAAGAGATTGAATATATGTATGTCGGTTTTATTGATTTAATTGTGAAAATCTGTCTCTAATAATTACACCAAATTAACAATTGTGTAGGTATTAAGGGTGAAGGTTTATATAGCTAAGTTTATGCTAAAGGTCATCGACACCGTTTAGCTGGTGAAAGAGGAATGAATGCTAAATGACACCGATTAAAAATAGGATCCCCATGTGCTAGCTCTAAGCAGTCTTTTATTTCGCCCTAATTTATGGAACAAAAAGATGTAAACTTACTGCTAAGTAAACTTACAATACCTGGCCAAATTACTTGGGATAAACAGAACATAAGGTCCTACTACTATTTAAAACTACCAAGTTTTAAAATCATTTAGCATAACTCTATTCAGCTCCACCTTTCAACGTTTCGTTTGTCCCCTTTTTACTACTGTGCAAATGTTTAAATTAAGCAAAATTATGTGAAATATAATTTGGGGTCTTAATTACAAGAGCATTTTAAAAAATAACACTGCCTTTTCTTTTTAAAATGCATCCCAAATTCTGAGCTTGTTTTTATGGGATGTATATCTACTTTAAATGCATCATATTTGAATATCTTCGACATGTCTAGCAATCTTAGATACACAAGCCACATTTGTTCTGCTGCAGAAATCATTTTCATTTCATGGTCAAAATAAAAAAGCTCATAGCTAGTTTCTTTAATTCTCCTGTGAACACCATGTTATTAAACTTAATATAGTGGAATTTTATTTTTACTTTATAAAATGGAAAGAGGCGCAAACAAGAATTGCAAAAATTATTTAATGAACTTCTTACAATTTTTTATAATATTTTTAATATTTCATATTAATCTGATCTGTTTTCTCCGTTTCAGACCTAGTCTATAATATAATTCCCATATGTAAATAGGAATAGGATACGTTGTATTTTTCTCGATAGACAACTTAAGATGTAATGCTGATTGTCCTTCTCTCTTTTCGCTACTTCCAAGACAACCTGATTTTTTGTAGGGTACATTCAGTGCATAATGCATTTGCATTAACTTCGTGATTCCGTAAAGTACCGTGACTTCTGTCTAGGAAATTCTGTGCATATGTGCAACAGATTATCACTATGTATTTTTTCCTTTAGTTATCAGACGCAGATTTTCAGATAGAACGTGCAGTAATTCCTATTAGCCCTCAACTCTTTGATATCTTACATTTTTCCATTTCCAGTCCAGGATTTGCATACTTCGTAATTTTGTAGATACAATTGTCTTTAGCTTATCATTGGCTTATTTCGGTGCAAAATCTCTTCAATATAAAATATTTTCTGGCTTGGCCTCCTTTAAAGCTGATATCTAACATACTTTAAAATTATGGTGAAAAAAGTGTTAATTACGTTTCCTCTTAATTTTGAAAATGTTGTCTTGAAAATTCTGATACATAAAACTCCAGATCAGTTTCAGCAAATCAATTTGAAGTTTTTATCTTTGTGTGATTCCAACAAATAATCCAAGAAGCATTTCAATATTGTTACGTAATTTCTTAAGTAAATTTTAACAAATTTTGAAAATTAAATATTTCTTTCCCCTCGTTCAAGGCTCAGAAAAAATCAGCAAAAAGCAAAAAGAGAAAAGAGAAAAAATCACTGGCTTTTAATTAACTGTTTTAATTTATCCCATTATATAACATACCAGAGTTAATTTCCCCTTTATCCAACATATTCTAGAAAAATTTTAATAGCTCTCTACTTATACACAATACAATCAATACCCGTTCTCGTTTCATAACACGTAGCAATTATTTGCAGTCTAATCGTTTGGCGATTTATTGCTTTTTTTATTACATTGTTTTAGTTAACTTCGAAACTTTGTTTGGGACACGTCTTAAAATCAATTTTTGAGCCATTTGCATAGTTCCGATGACAATGTATTTTCAATGTAACCCTTTTTACTGAAATGACGAGTCCAGCTTGTTATGAGGTTTTTTTACCAAGTCGTCAATAACGAGCTGCACTCGTCAAAACTATTAAGTGAAATTGTAACTATTTTACTGTTGATTGCTATGTATGGAAATCATTGATTTGGCTGATGTAGCTTAATGTGCATCCTATCCTATTGGGGTGCCAATGGTTAAAGAACTAAACTTTCCCTCCCCTCTCCTATAGCAGTTTATAATCTGCCACTTATTTTGAAGATGGTTTAAAGTCACTTTTTCACCCGCAACAAAAATAACATTTTAAAGGACTTAAATTACACTTACATTTTTTTACGGTGAAGCCAAAGCTCAGGGGATACTCTATGATGCTATGCAGCATAGCTTTGGCGGAAAGGAAAGTGGGGATGGGGATAATGGGGATTAGGAAGTCAAGTGTAGTGTCATTTTTCACTAAAATTGAAAAGTTATAAACTATAAAATACTGAATGGACAATATCGTGGCATAATCTTGGATCTACCTGCTTCTCTTAATCTTTCATTTTTGGTTTTTTTTTTTACATATATTTAGTTCAACTTTGTTTAGTAATTTTGAACCACTCCCTGAATTTTGATATTTCTTCAAAATAATTTATAAACTTGCTGCATACGGATAAATTACTTTAACGATGAAAGTTATTAACAAATTAAAATAAATAAAATCTCAGCATGAGATTAAACTCATGAGAGTTTCGATAGGCAAGCTAAGCTAATCTGATCTATGGCTACAGCTTGCCATAGGCATTCAACAAGAGGACAATTTCTTTATGAAGATAATTTCTTAACACTAGATTTATAGTAGCAGAGAAACATAGCAGCAGAGAAACAATAATCTCTTGCTGTCGAGGATTTGTTATTTAATTCTTATGCAAATATATAAGACAATTTAGTCTAAATAGTAAAAAAGCACTTAAGAACTTCATCAGACTATTCCACAGTTCAACTTTTTAACAAAATTTACGTTAGCAATTTTAGGCGTGGTTGAATTGGGTAGTTCTGTTTGAAGGTCTCTAATAAAAGAAAAAAATTTGGATAAATTGCAATTGTTTATCGTGTCTCGGCCATAAATGTATATACGATCTCTAGAAATTCGAACGAATGGCCCGACCGAATAAAGCGCGCGTCATCGCGAATTAATAAAGCAAGGGGTTAAACAATCCATCAAGCCATATGGGTACTCATCATGATGACCTTTAAAATATTTAAGTTTAATTTAGGGAATTTTCAGATTAGCTTATGAGAATGTTAAAATAAAAGCAGTTAAAATAGAAGCACACGGCAACAAGCCATCAGCCCACAGTAAGGTTACACGAAAGTGCTTCACAAAATAAATACTGCCACAATCTCCACAGAAACACACCTTAGCATTGCTTGAGGCAAATAATCTCCTGAAATAATTAGAGACTGAAGGTAGAGAAAATTCAAATCTCAAAATTCACGAAGTATTGCATAAGAAAGTTAAATTATGCACTCCTTAAATTACTAGTCATTTATTAAAATTACATTTCAGAAAAGAAAGGTGTCGTAAAGACCACTAGTGCCATTAGCTAGGTAATTTCTCTTTGCCGTTAATAGCGTTCGGCGATGTCCACTCCAGCAGGTAAATTATGAAAATTTAATCTGTTATGCTATCCCATAATAGATGTTTATTATGGAGAAAATCATAACAAGACTTCTAATTTTAGCGCAGCCATCATGCACTGAAGATATTTTCGCCACAAGCTATGTAGCACTATTCTGCACTGGCGCCAGTGTTAAATAAGTGGACCGAGCGAAGACATCTAATTATTTAAATTGAATTAATTGTTTAGAGATAGTTGAATAGAAAATGCTCGAAGACATGCAGTTGCTGTGCCCGTAACATATTTAAAAATTAATTTCCTGTCCGGTCGGTGATCGTAATTTAATTACTTGTTATTTATGCTTGTGCTTTCTCGGTCCCTAGGCCCACATAGTGTGCACAGCATTCCACCTGGCTGTCAGAGTTATTATGCCTTATAAGAAATGTATTCCTCCAAGAAATACTAATATTGGGGGAAAGCCTAACAAAAATGACGTTCTGGCAAGTTAAGTAATATACTTCCACCTGCCTCAGCTTATCCACTCTTCCGTAAATAACACTTGGATTAACTTCAGTTAGAAATTATTTATATAACGTTTACCAAGAAAAAAAGCCAAATAAAATACCATGTCTTCAAATTCCTCAAATCTTGTAAATTGTAATTATTGCACCCAGTCGGAACGAGATAAATATTTTGCAGAGCAATACGCAAAATGCAACAATCACTAACTACTGAAGCTAAAACCAGTAATCTATGTAGTTTACTATAGAAATTCGTAATTACTTCTATTCAAGGTGAATTATTTAACAAACGAAGGAAGTCAATCGACCATAACAATGATTGTAAATTTTTCATTCAAAATGACTAATTGTGAAAACCTTTCATCAAAGCAGGCCGAAAAATTCCAAACTTTTCGCCAATGGCGAAAGCAATTCAAATTGAATAAAGAGAAATATTTCAGATACATTTTGGTAAATAAGTTTTTTTCTTTTAATGTTGGAACATATCTAGTTGGGCTCCCTGAAGAAAATCTTCTTCTTACTTTACTTACTTTTTTACTGATATCTGTACTGTCTGCCATCTGTAAAAGGTAAAAGATACTTAGAAAGAAGAAGATTTTTTATTCGGGGAGCTCAAATAGAGATAAGCCGGGCTGTCTATCAAAAGGTATATTTGAACGAGAAAGATCGCTTAACCGTTTTGATCATAGCCAGTGCTCTTGATATTATAGCTCCTCCTTTGGTTGATGAACTCGGGACGCAGGTTTATTCTATGAATTTATTGCTAATATATTTCATCCCTGCTGAAAGAGGGGACTGAGTTTACTGTCATATTAGTCATTAATGTGCACTCTTCTAATTTAACCCTTCAACGGAGTCAGTTCTGCGGCAAGAATAGGATAATTCTAGTGGCTCTCTATCCTCCTAATAACAGACATCTCATTTAATATATGGACATAGCAGTTTTAGGTCTTTGAAAGAAAGAGATTTAATACATGGGAAGGAAGTAATCAAGGCACATCTTTGTTCAAAGTATGGCAAAAAATCATAAATACGTCTCTAGATCGAGAAGATCGAAGAAGCCCTTAGCTTGAAAATTAGGGACTACATATTTTTAACAGCGTGAAAAAGGATTTTTCTTTCTTTTATTTTCTCCATGCAAAATTTGTTAATTGTTGAACGTAAACATTTGCGCTCGGAATTCATATACTCAATGCTGACTTATCCGCGATTTCCAAATGGCCTAAAAATAATAATTTATTGTTAATTTAATAAACTGAAATTTTTATTTCTATATTTTAGGAGCATTTAGAATAACATTACAATCAAACCCATGCTACAGTTTGTAGACTTATATGTAAGCTTCAAAATAAAAAAGATATTAATTAGATATCTTTTATATTTTCAAAACTAGAGTGTTTCCCGGGAAATCAGAGATTTGGAGGAATTTCCCCTCACGAAAGAGGGGAAGGTTAGAAAAAAAATTTTAAGTAATTTTTTCATATTACATGCTTAGATATAATATATCAAAATATCTGAATTTTTTCTGCATAAATAAACTTTTTTCAAATTTGGTAAACTTAAGGCGAATAAAATGCCGATTCCTCATAATTTAATTTTTGGAAAAATAGATATTAATAATGTTATACTTAAGTGGCCTAAGAAGGATATTGATTAATTGGTCTTTGTTAATTTCAACCAGAGTTGTAAAAGATTGTGATATGGGAAATCAAATCAGATCAAAGTCAAAGTCACAGAAAAATTAGATTATTTTAAAGAATTTATATAATAATTATATTTCGATGACTAAACGACGACTAAAACTGAGAAATGTGACCTACGCCATTTTCAAAATAAATTGTTCACATATTTATTTAAAGTTATATAATCTAATTGAAATCAAGGAGTTCAATTTGATTTTGAAATGATGGAGCTGCATTTTAATTAGGAAATTATTTTTTCTTTTTTTTGTTCTTCGATCAAAACTAATTTAATTGATTTACGTTGCCATGATCCTAAATCATAATCTAAATTTAGCAATATTGGTTTGAAAAAGATCCATCATATGATACCCGATGGCCGTTAAAACCGAGGTACGCTGCATGTTTCTGTTTTTGTTACATAAAAATGCATTAACGTGTATGAACTTGGAGCTAATTAACGAACTGTTTTGTGCCTGCCAAACTGCAAGGTGAAAATTTCAGTTGTAAATGGAAAGCAATCTGAATACAACGCTCAATGAATGCAAAATTAAATTCAAATTTTTTAATCAGGGATAAACAGCAGAAAGACGCACTAGGCCAATGCTTAAAAAGAAATTATTTATTATCGCATTACTTCAAAATAACTGAAAAATTTGTCCATAGTACAATTAAAGAGAGACGGTACCAAGATTTAATTAATTGTGATTATTCAGCGCACACGCTAGTTTACTAGGAAAATACATTTCTTCGTGGAGAATTATTAAACTGCTAACGAGAAGAAGATAACGCTCTAATTTGAAGCACCTACCCTGTAGTCTTGGTTACTTGTTCTTCATAGAAAAAAGGCATGCCTAAGACACGATTCTTATGACATAAATTCCGTTTTTTCATTTTCTGTCCATCACCCCAGACAGCTAGCATACTAGTTGCGGCCGTCGGAATCTGTAATACGTCTGAATTCTGATATCAGCAGTGGCAAGAACCTGTTACGTTATAAAGAGGATAGTCTAAGCGATGAGGAATTTACCGCTTTCCAACTTGAATCGATTGATTCAAGTTGGCGTCATAGCTTAGCTCGTGCACCTTGAGGACGTTATTTTTCTTGGACGCGATAGCATACATTCTATTTAGAGGTCAAGCGCATCGACGATATATGAAACGTTCTATTGAGAATTTTGACATCAAAGTAAATATATTCAGTAGTTTCAATAGCTGTTAATGACCGTGTCTATGTCACTTTCAACACCTTCTGATTCTATCGGCTATTAAGTTCAATCAGTGACGCATCGTGCAACAATTTGGATTGCTCGTGTTGCGTTTCTAAGAAGAATTTCCTTAGCGGAAGAGCTTAGAAAGTCATTAAAAACTAATATCATAAATAAATCAAAAGTATTTTCCGTAAATATGTCTAGAAGTGAAAATATACATCGACTATTGACGCAAGCAAATTCATTTGAAAGTTGATAATACATTAATTATTATCTGAGAAATTTCTTTTATTTTTTATTAATTTTTGTATTTATGAAATATTGCTGTGACGCATTTCCTAGTATCCTTCAAAAGCAGGTGCTCTACAGTTCCTTTACTGTTGGGCGATATTTAAAGGTCGATCATTTTTTTAATACTACCGTCAATACTAAGCAGACATAAAAATATCACTCAGAACATATTAAATTTCTTTTCAATGAGGAATAATTCTTTCCACAGAAGTAAGGCCGAAATTACATTCAGAGTTGCAAGCGACAAGAAATTAGAGGATATGGGAAAGCTTGTTTCAAATTACATTCACAGCGGCAAGTTTCATTTTGAAGCCAGATGCAATTGCCGCTGCCTCTAAATTAGAAAAATTCCTAATTTTTGTCGCAGCAGCTGCATTGCTGCCAACAGGAGGAAAACATATGTTAAAGTAAACATCTGACTGACACAAACAAATGTGTGGAGATGTGGAGGAGAAAATTATTAATTTTATGAAGAAAAATTTTTCCACTAGAATTATAACTTGTTTTGATAACCAAATGACAACTAGCTGTTAAGTTGGTACACAATCTTGTAGCCTGAAGCTTGCAGCTCTCATTCCAATTTGCTAGAAAGTTCTCAGCTTCATGATGCTTGCCGTTTGCCGCTGGCAGCTCTGAATGTAATTCTTTACGAAATTCCAAAAGTAAAAACGAAATAAAATAAAAAACTAAGCAAAATATTAAAATTAACAATTATTAATTAAATACTTATAGAGACTTATTTCTGTACTGATCAGTCTAGTAGGTACCGCCGAAAATCATTGGGAGGTAACTGAAAAAACTAATAGGCTTAGTCACCATTTACCGAAAGAACATTTCTTAAATCCCATTGTAATGTATAACAGAAAATAGGAAAAAATAAAACTGGATATGGTCGGGACAATGGTTGGGACATCGTGAAGCCCTGAAGGGTTACCATTTTATCCCTTTATGGTCATGTTGATCGTATGATAAAATTATGATGGAGTCTTACTGCAAAGAATCTGATGTTATATATCGGGCATTTCATATTAGCCATCGGAAAATCCGTACGAGCTCTTAGAAAACTTGTCTATTTTCACTATAGGGGTAAGAAATGATTCACAATACAAGAACTATTTATAATTGATGGGGTTCCTGGAAAACGGGTACATAAACCAAATAATTTTTATGGTTTATTTATTCTTGTTCCAAAAACCACCTCATTTCGCTCCTAAAGGTGATCCTATTACTTAAAAGGTTAAGATACGATTTTTGAGATGTTTTCTTTTAACGGGTTCTTTGGAAATGAAAAGTGTACGTAAAATTAAAACTTATTACTGGAAAAGTGTGGGACTAACAAAAAGAAGCAAGAAAAGTCAAAATGCTATCCTGTACTAGTTTTTCTTTTATAAATATCCCCCAAAGTACCTCTTACTAACATGCTTCTCAGTAATACCAAAAAAATCCTATTTAAAAGAGTATTTGAAATTACATAGTAAATTTAATTCTTGCAATTATTT
The DNA here is from genome assembly GCA_006980735.1 of Dasypogon diadema. Classification (NCBI taxonomy): domain Eukaryota; kingdom Metazoa; phylum Arthropoda; class Insecta; order Diptera; family Asilidae; genus Dasypogon; species Dasypogon diadema. Next base: position 18,890 of record QYTT01083350.1, read on the forward strand.
AAAATTAAGCTAAAAATTCGGAACTATAAGCGATTTTGAATGTTAAGATATTACCTTATAATACAAGTTATATGCTACTATGAGTCATTTAAAATATAAGACGGCAACAACTCGTGAGTCATTTTCTACCAAAAGATATATCACCAAAACAAATTCCAGTTATTAACATTTTTCTGCATACACGATCAAAAGTCCTCTTTGGCCAAATGAGCTTATTTTTGAATTCCCTATGACTTGGAGTTAGAATTCTCAAACAAAATGGTCATTCTCCTCATCGTCGCTATCTAAGCTCTCATAAATCAAATCGTAGTACAACTGTCTAATGAATTCCATCATTAACATTTCGAAACAAACAAAAAGTTGAAACTGTAAAAGCTCTGCTTTGGTAGTGTGTTTGTTTTTGTGACAAAGAGTTGGCGCCATCTCATTCCCAAAAGTAAAGGCCGTCCAAATCAAATTCGACATTAAAATTCGCATCTAGCGACCTTCACCCAATCAGTCGACTTTCACCAAATCTGAAAATTTTTTCGATATTTTTTGCACTCCCATACTTTTCGTTCCTGTTTTGTAGGCACGCGGATCAATAAATCGGAACGTCGAGTAGAAATCTTCTCCTCATACCATTATTCTGGCAGAAGGGGGCACTTGGTGCGCTTAAAAAGCAGAAATAATCATTACTTAATTTTACTAACTTTAATTATTATTTGTCTTTTTGTCTTTGTCTATTTTTGTCCGTCACCTTATAAAAGATTATTTCCTTAAACACTTGACTATTCTTTTTTAATTAGTAACGGCGGCCAGAACAATCTTAATTGACTTTTATGCTTTTGTTTCATTTGTTGGGTGATTATTGCGCAGCTGCAATGTCACTAAAGGCACTTGCGATCCAAAGATATCACCGAGATAAATTTCATACCTTCATTTCTTACCGCCATAACGATGCGAATGTCTATCGTCGCCAAATAAAATGTCGTTTTGTTACCAGTTCAAGAGAGAATTCTTTACTGGCGCCACGGAGAAAATTTATTGTGGTATTTTGTTGTCTTCAGAGATTTTACTCCCTTGTTAAGACAATTTTAATGCTTTTGTGCAATAGTGTAAGAATCTTTTCTAGTCAGGTAAAATAAGAAATATATGACGTAGTATAAAATACCATTATTACGAAAATAATCTTGTACAGAAATTAAAACAAATTTTTGATTTATTACCTGCTATATTTTGATAAAAGCTGAGCTACCTAAATTGACCATGAATATCAAACGCAATTTTAATAAACTGTGTGCGACTGGTTTACGCACACAGCCAACTTCCCATTTTACCATTTTTTCTTTCTTTTGAAAGTTTAATTGTTATAAAAAAAATTTTGTTTACACATAAAATTTAAATTTTCGTTAAAGTGGCAGTATATTCAAATTTTGGGAGCATGTATAGCATGTTGTAATAATCACTAAGGATTTCGGTCAACACACACCTGTGAGATTGCAATATCTTATACAAGGAGCACCACAAAAGTCAATACTTGGACCATTTCTATTTTGTCTTTATATAGAATGATCCCCCAGACCAACTCATCCATACATGTGTATGCTGATGATGAAGGATAATGGATTGCGTTTGTCGTTCTAATGATGACTTTAACGCATTCATGAGAAGGCGACGGATAATTATTCAGTTCTAAATTTAAGCAAATGCTATTGTCTACCTGTTTATATAAGTGGTACTGATCTCTTTCAACTACACCTGGATGTCTTTTTACGCGACTTAACTTCACACAGTTTTTTACGCGATTTACTCGCTTTTACGAGATCTTGTTTTGGCGTGTTTTACTTACTTTTGTAAAAGGGCAACGATATGTATTTTCAATTCATTTTTATAGATATTTTTTAAATTAGTTTTTGTATATTCTACAATAATTGAGCATATGAAGCTTTTTTTGGGCGGTTTCTTTATTTTCCGCGGTTCTTTTTTACGCGTTTCCTTTTACGCGTGTTTTTTTGCTGACGAGAATGCGAATGTTTTTTCCCGAGTTAGGAAGCACTTTAGAGTTACAGCCCCTTAACAGTGGACGCCTGAGCAGACCTTTCAAGAGAAAATAATGAAATTTTGTACAATTACTAACTTTTTTATATACTCATTGAGTTGGTTGTGAATATGGCGCTAATTTTTCTGTATATGAATTTTTTCAATTTTTAACTAAAATTACGAAATTTCAAAGTTTTCTACAAAAATATATACTCTTGTTGAATTTCGATTTCACGCACCGTTTTTGAGTAAAATTAATGTAGATTTTATTACAGTATCTAAAATGAATAGTAGTGGCGCTATGGGAATTGAAAAAATTGCATAATAATAGCATAAATTCCTATTGTTCGAGGCTCTCGTTTTATTCACATAAATACTACATTTTACATGAAAATGTGATAGGTTGGTGTGTAGTTCTTCCTTATCTATTCTCTTCCTATTTTATAAACACTAATATTATTACACATCTAAAGGTGATACCCATAATTAATTACAGACAATCAGGGATTTGCCGGTAGACTTTTTGCGTTTTGAAAAAGTTCGTAAGGAAATCGTTAGCAATTTAATGAAGACTTTTCAAGTCAAAACTTGAAAACTGAGAATTGAATCATATTGACGCATATTGTATAAGATTTTCAATGAAATTGCAATCCAAGGACTGAAGACGTTAATTCATATAATAATGTTTCTTTAAAGCAGTCTTTGATTACTCCAAATTCGAAAATGCACTTATTATCACCTAATTTTAACTGCGTTTCTTTGGTCTGATCCAGATCATTGAAAATGTTAAACTAAGTTGACCTTCTAAAGGCTGGCTAATACATAGTTGGCAATTTTGATCTGTTCCTCTACTCTCGGTGCAGTGTAGCGTAGTGTAGTCAAGTGTTAAAAAGTGCTAGGTAGTGGGGGGAACGGTTTAGTGCTTTCTAGTGCGTACTACTAATTTTACCTGATTATATTTTGGCATATTCTATGGCTCAAAGTCATGACAATTTCACGAGTTTTTCAGAGTCACCTGCTCGTAGACATTTTAGTGGTCAACTCAATTTAAAATTTTCAATGATATCCAGATCGCACCAAAGAAACGCAGCTTCTGTTTTAGAAAAATATCTCAGAGATCATAACAATTTAGCTTTCTAGCAATTGATAAAAAATTAAATTCAGAGTTTAATGCCCGCAAAACAGAAAAGCAAATCAATCTTTTGATAAATTAATTACCTTAATTGCTTGACTTAATTTCTGTCCACTAAACACTCAAATTACGTCTGAAGCAATATCAAAAATCCTGCAACTGAAGTATAGAAACCTGAAACTAGGTTCAAGCTAATATTATAACAAAACTAGAAATAATATTGTACTTTCCTTAATTTTGTAAATCTAAGGCAAGACCGAATTGCACATGGTCCTAAAATCGAAATCCTGAAATGAGGAAATAATGCTTGTTAACATTCAAATAACGTATAATTAACTGTAGTGGTCTCAGGTGGCAAAACCAAGTGGGGCCCAGGTGTTCAGGCCTGACGCAGAATTAACCCACATCTCCATCGATAGCGGGAGAAAATGCAAATTTTATATAAATATTGATGATTTTGAAAATGGCATCAATATCAGAATTGAGTGTCGAGTTTTTATATTCTTTTCATGTTTTTGAGAAAAATATACAAAGTTTTAAAAACAGTTCTATAAAAAATCAATGTACATGCTTATGCCTTGTCTACCATGTCTAGTCCATAGAGAATACTTTCCTCTTGCTTATAAAAGTCCTTCTTTACTCATTATTCTTCCTTTTTTATCCTGAGCCGTTTTTTCCGATTCTTTCGATCAGACCTTCTATCTATCTATAAATTCGAAGCTCATCACGTCTCCTAATGAAGATCTCCGCTTGTTTTGGCTCAGCAGCGCAAATGTTTCGGAACAAAAATACAAATAAAGGGGTTAAGTAACTCTTTCTTTTGTCTGTTTCAGTTTTTGTTCCTTTTTTATCGGTTTCAAATCAAAAACAGCATTATATAAAGTGCACAATATTTTATAGTACTGCAAAGTATAAATTTTACATAAACGAATGAATGTTCAAAAGTTTATAAATATGTATGTCATGGGTTTAATTAAATTTTTAATAATTCAAGCTGTGTTGACCTGTTGTGGTCAATATCAGAGGAGATTTCAAATTGACCGATGGAAATTACAAATAAGAGAACTCTGTACGTGTAACCTGTTCACAGACTGCAAAAGTTGGTATCCACAAGCACAGAATAGTTGATGACCCACAGCATACTCACTCTAAGGAAAAAAGACAGCAGTGCGAAAATAAATGTAGATACTTGCCTAGTAGTACCAGTAGTAGTACCTTTACTCCTTAGTCTTCTCTTTTTGAACTGCCGTCCTATCTGTACCCTCTGCTTAAGGGTCGACAAAATGCCTTGTTCTGGAGCTTAAGACTATTAGAGTTGCATTACGCCTCGTCCATGCACAGTGAGGTGAGCGAGAGATTTGCGAGCGGGCGACTTTAGTTCCAAAAAAATCGCACGCTTATCCCTCTTTGTATGGCCACCTAATGGGAAAACAATAGTTTTGAACTTCATCATGAAAATCGTCCGCCCGCTCTATGCATAGACTAGGCCTAATGCAACTCTTTTAGTCGGTGCACCTCTCAATTCTACTGCCAAATCATTCATCATATCAATCAGTCATCATATAATTTTGTTTGTAGCTTTCAAAATTAGAGTCTCAAAATTCTGTAATTTAGTAATGAAAATCATGGCAATTTGACTACTTTTATAAATGTTTGCTTTTACATTATTCAATTTTTAATTTCCGTTGATCTCGATCAGTACAAAAATAGATGTATCTTCAATATTATTCTTTATTCAAAATTGTCTGTCTCTCTAAAAGCTTTCTGAAAAAGGATTCTTGAAATATCCTATTAGTAAACAGATTTATGTTAGTAAATTGTGAAGTTCTTGACACCGAAACCCTATAAATTGGGAGAAAATTTGAATGCAAAAACATTTTCATGCAGAAAATCATATAAATTCGAGAGTTAAGTGTTGTAGATGTTGACGAAGATTAACAGAAAAATAGCTAATAAATCAGAAAAAAATGATTACTTTTTAAAAACAACTCCAATGAGAATTATATAACGCCTTGATTAAACTTAATAATTTTTTAAATATGTAATAATACTTATATAACAAAATAACAAGATTTTATAAAAATCAACATTTTTAATAAATTTGCATTCAAATGTCGGATGTTTGGTGAAAATATGATAGACAAGTACTACAAGCAGAGGAAATTAAATTTCACAATTAACACAAAACTTTTACTTCAGTTAACTGCAAACCAATTTAGTTGCTTGCTCCACATGGACAGTACACGTATGAATGTCAGCTTTAATATAGCTGAGCAAATGGCCAATTATAGAAAATACGGAGTTCGGGCGAAGTAGTCGAAGGTGTAAAAGTCTTGAAAATCTATTTTTAAATCGTTCAAATTACCTATTGCTGTACTCCATCAGCCGTGATTCATGTATCTTTAACATGGATTGTGTCATTACTCCTAGTGGCAGTTGCGATTTCACCGAGTGCGATCTACAATCACTCTCCGCCTAATGGCAATGACACAAGTAAAGGATTTATATATATATATATATATATATGAGGCAGTTTTTAGCGGAATATAGTTCAGTAGTTTATTAATGCGGATTCGTAGATGCCCATTGTCTAACTAAAAACTGCTTATGATAATTAGCGGAATATTCCAAAATGTAAAAAACATAATATGCGAAATAAAGTGTGGCATTGATATGTTCAAAGAATTGTAAAGATGGACAAAACACGTATATTCCTTTGAAAAACTAAAATAAAACATCTTCATAAATAATTCAAAATATTTTGTGTCAATTTCCCCGCTGGATTATCACGAGATGTCAGATGGCGCCAACACTGCAGATCATGTTGACTACAGCGGCAGTCCATCGATATTAGCATCACGCAAAATCAGAGCCACATAACATGCATGAATTGTGTTAGATCAACGGACATCAAAGTGGCCAGACTAGCTAAGCATTTATCATTTATTTTCTCTTTTTTGTCACTTTTATTTATTCTCTTATACTTCGATTTATTCATGTTATCATCACATAAATGATACCCTGTTGGGGCATTTCTTCAGTACTTCTTGAATTTACGTTTGAGCAATGCGATATTTATCCCAGACGGTAAAGAAGCAATGCTGGTAAGCGTAATAAATACCTGTCCCCACAGGGTGTTCGTTTAGATCGAACACATGATTTATGTATATAGTTGACTGCGGAGATACACATTCGTGTTTATTACTTGCAGTCTAAGAAACATCCGGAGGCAACTGTTTTATTTATTTTATTTGAACATTTATCGTGTTACTAATAGCCTGATAATAAGAGAAGATAGTGTCATCTCGTAATATGCTCATACCTATTATGTAGAGAATCAATCATTACATACAATAAATATTCAATATTAATTAATTAAATACTAATAATGAAAATAATAAAGTCATATAAAACAAATGGAAACCGATCTAAGTAGAAAAGCAGTAATTTTAAAGTAATTAAATGTTTTGCCTGTGAAATACATTCCTGCACTTGAAAAAGTTTTTCAAGTCAATTTTTAAACTGTTAATGGATCTTTGAACAAACAATTAAAATTCCCCAGTAATTCCATTTTTTTTTACTCTGCGATAAGTAGTTTGGTTATCGTCTTAAGTCTTTTGTTACCCCATTAAATTCGTTTGATTTCCTTTAAAGAGATCAAATAACGTGGAATTCAAAATGGGCGTAATAAATTCCTTGAATTATATAAAAATGCAAATTTTTTAAATCGTATGTAAAATGAATGAATACAGATAGAATAGGTATGCACTATTTTAAATGTACTTCCTAAAATCTATCGGTCTTTAAAAATTACGACACAAAAATGTGTTATATAAAGTGGCCTTGAAATCATTTCATACACTGATACGTTTTATGGAAACAAATATTACTCATAGCCTCGCAGTTGAATACATGAAGTATAGATATACACATATAACCTCCACAGTAGATGAACAAATTTAGAAGAATTAATTTTACAATGAATCGTTAAAAGAGGTTCGCTAACGGCATGCTCATAACCTCACGTACGTAGTATTTTTGACAATAACAACGGGCCAATAACCTTTATGGTAGGAGACACCTGATGTTCGGAATCGCATTACAGCTTTAGTGTAAAGATGATCGATTGATGTAGTATATTGTCAATATTATGGACTGATATTTTCAAATAATAAATGACGCAAGAGACATGCATGTTTGCAATGCATGCTAGAACAAACAATAACACAATATTTACTCAATTGCTTTCATAGTCAATAATTGCGATGTATCACCATACGTTCTAGCAGCATCAAGTTGGCAACAACTGATTTATAACCTCTGAAAAATATAGGATAATTCACTTTTTATGTTCTTTGTAAAACATTTCACATCTAGTGTGTCCCCATCGATCATAGCTTTGTAAGCAATGCATTTGTTTGCACAGTTGAATACGTGAAAATAATTTCAAGGAAAGTAATACTGATCATGTTTTTGCGTTCTTAAACCTTGTTGGAATTATGTAAAACGAGCAATTTTCTCCATAAAATTTGTAGAGAATTGTAATTATTTCCAAAACTAATTTCTTTCACTTTATTTTATTAATTTCATTTTTTCAATAAAATTAGTATGTTATGTGATCAAAGTCTTAATTTTAAATATTTTTATTTACAGATGGTATTTTCGGAAAATTAAACGTATTGAAGCTGAGAAGAAGCTGCTGTTGCCAGAAAATGAACACGGAGCATTTTTAATCCGAGATTCTGAGAGTCGCCACAATGATTACTCGTTATCAGGTATTTATAATTAATCTAATTCTACTTTGCGATTAATAGACCAAGCAAAAGATTCATGAAAAATTTGCACAAATACCGAACACAGACCCATTGGTTGATCACACCACACAAGAATTTTTTGTAATAATATCGGGACGCTAATAGGCAAATATTCCATAGCTGTTTATATTTTTGATGAAACCAGGCAGCTAGGAAGTTCCAGGCAATGTTTTAGGTCTGGACATTTAGGCTTTTATGTATGGTAATAGGTTATACCTTAACGTTAAAGTGGACTACAGAATAATCTCAAACTTTTTCCAATTTGAAACATTTCTCAATTTATATTATATTATGCAATGAACATTTAAATTTAAATTACAATTGTATGGAAAATAATATTTTCTCCGACTATGGTAACTCTCGAAGGGCCAATTTGCATGTTCTATAGTTATTTGTCCTGGAAGCTTGCCAGAGGTTATGAAATTAAGAGCTACATAATTCATAGATAATCTTTTGCTACGAGAGTTGATGACGGATGTTTGTGATTCACTGAATCGTAAGACTAAAATGTTTTCGTATCGTTGTACTTCTGGTAGCTATCATCCAAAATATTAAATTAGTAGCGTGTAATTAGGAAAAGGTGCATTCATTTGATTACGAATAGTCAAAGCGGGAATACGAAAATGGGGAAAAGCGAAGTAAGAGCAGTCTTTAAATACCAGTGGTTGAAGAAAATGTCTACAAAGGTGAGACACGCAGAACTGGGGGGCTCTACACTTCCATATTCCACAGTTGGACGTTGGTCAACTAAAGCCGAGCATCGTAAAGGGCGCCTATCAACGACTCTCACTGAAGATAATGCGAAAAAATCCAAGGTATTGTGTTGGCAGATCACAGAATAAATAAGGTGCCTTCAGACAATGAGAGTAAAACGCACACTATTCATCAAAAATAAATAATATAGAACTGAACCCATCAGCATAGAGTGTACGTCCTTTCTATATCACGTTTGTGAAGGATCTTGAAGTCCCGGTAAAATTGCAATATTTTCAGGTCAAAGCAAGTGGCGGAAATGAGGCGGGGGACCCAAAAGCAAATATTGCTTAAATATAAAAGAAATAAATGTACCTTTTGAAGCTCTCATATTAGAATAACTTCATGGGAGCTAAAAACTGTCGTTCTTTTAGATGAATCTATTAAAGGCATGCGATAATTTGGTCCTTTGATGGATTCTTGTTTTTTCTTTTCATTTTGATGCTGTCTGTGTATTTAAGCGCCTCCTTATCAAATGAGAAGCCTATGAAACATCTTTCACGATCTTCTCGGACTATTTTAAACCATCATTCAATCTTCAAATTCATTAAGAATTTTGATATGATCAGATTTATATATGGACAATATAAGCTTCTTTCAAGCCAACCAATCGACACCTGTTACAAAACCTTGCGGAGAGAATTTTGTCTTTGATTTGGAATAAACCTATCACGTTTAGCACTAGTCATAATAAATGAGCGTAAATTTCTATACCACCGCTGCAGCAGACCTCAGAATAGATGATTTAAGACCAGCTTATAAGAAAATACGCAATCTTGTAACTACTAAGATCACTGCTTCTAAACGTATGTGTTTTAATCGCATATTCAACAGCAATTTACCTCGTAAAACACTGGGAAATTATTTATTTATTATTAATAAAATAACATTGATTAAATAGTTTGCGAGAATCATTTCCTTCTTCTCTACTTCTAACACAACCTGTTTATCCGTTGATACTTTTTCTAATTTCTAAATTAGTTGGTATAAAACAATTATATTGAAGTTACCCGCTTAGAACTTCGTTCCATTCCATCTTTTTTTTTTTACCTACTACTGGCATAGTTATTTTCGGGAGTAATCCGATTGCAGTGATCCTTAACAAGGACTTTCTGGAATTTAGCAAGGTTGACTGACCTTTAAAAAAAAATGTAAAAAATTACATGTTTTCCTCTATCCTTATCCATTTTTGCAATTCCTTTCTTAAACCGATATAGTATTGAAAAATATCTCTTTTCAAATGCGGCTTCTGTACCGAAGTAATATTGGAACATAAAAAATGTATTCAGCTAATATTGACATTATTTTACTTTGAATTACTTACATTGTCGCTGTACCTTCTTACTTTTATTTTGAGCAAACATTTCATACTTTCTTCTGCTACTCGGTTGCATCTGTAATCACTATTTAAATAAATACAATATTTCACAAAATTTTCGAAATTTTTGATGTAGTTTTTTTTATCATTCCTGTGAAAGCTTCACTCCAATTCTTTCAAATCCAGAAAAAAGAATGGCATGTCACCTACACTTAATAATATGAGGTCTTGCTTTGGTATGACAATGATGTGGTAAACGTATGTTACATATTCAGCTTTTTAAACTATCCTTACAATAAATAAATTCTTATACCTTATTTAATTTGAATCATTTTTATTCTCATCGGACCATACGATAAATTCCATGTTTAAGAGTAAAAAACTGCAAAAATTCTTAAATTTATCATTTTTATGCCAAAAAAGTTAGTTCAGACAGATTAGACTTGCAAATAACTTCTTTACTTATTATGCAATTTCCCGACGTAAAACATGTTTTATTGATTATATAATAGTATAAAAGATGATTCACATTTTTTTTATATTTACAAACTTTAATTCACAGTTCGCGATGGCGACACAGTTAAACACTATCGAATTAGACAACTCGATGAAGGAGGATTTTTCATTGCCCGGCGAACAACATTCAGGTAATATATTTTTTTAAACATAACTTTTTTACTATTTAAATTAAAATTTTTTTCAGAACATTACAAGAACTTGTTGAACATTATTCAAAAGATTCAGATGGTCTCTGTGTTAACTTGTGCAAACCCTGTGTTCAGGTAATGTTTTGTTCGTTTTGTAAAATAGAACTATCGAAAATATTTATGCATATAACATTTCTTATATTATTTTTAAATAAAAATTTTCCACATATTATTTTCGTTCATATTTACATACATATTCAAAAGATTTGAAGGTGAAAAACAAATAATCCATTGTATGAACACTTTTTGATTACTCTTTTTCTGACATTTTTGTTCAGTCTAACCAATTCATGGGTCTGTTTGAGGTAGGAATTTAACCGATCCTCAAATTTGATGTAATGTTCTGGTGTTTTCTGTTTGTCACTTAATGCGCATAATTTATTCTTTCCTACAATTTGATTGAGATAGTTTCTGTTATTCTTCTTTTATATAATTACATAGAACGCGTGATGAGTGTTATAAATTTTAATTAACTAAAAATAAAAACTTTATTCAAAATTAATGTCATGTGTAAATTGTTTCCTTATTATATGTATGTATGGTACTTTGTAAGTTATTTATTTAATTTTATATTATTAGTAGTTTGCTTTAAGAACGACAAAATCAAACGACATATATACAGATTCGGATATAAATTAGAGGGATAGAATTTTGAATAGCAACAAAATGGAAATTACACTTTCGATGACAACATCATTATATCATTATTCACCAATACCCCATTTTGTGAAGTGAATATGGCAAATCCAGCACACAATTCAGGCCGTATTTTACCAATAAATCGAATGATGTTTATTTTGACATCGCCAACAGTTTTTGTAACAAAACAGTTCGTGGGTGAAATGGTCATTCGACTGTTGACTAAGGGTTAGCATCTTCCCAACTTATGCAATTTTCCTTATTAATAATTTGAACTAAGTGCATGAGAGCTTGTTCGTATTGAATAAGAATTTTGATAATAAATTATAATAATTTCGACGCTTTGAGCATCTATGTAGTGATATTACAGATGAATAAAATCCACATAATAATATTATTGAATGCACATATAATTCTCAGATTTATCCATAAAGGTTCTGGCAGCAAAGATGATAAGTTTTCCAAGAAAGTGATTTCTAATCGAAAATGCTTAATCAATTTGTTTATGTTGCAAATGGGTATGGCTTTATTCTTAATTCAGAAACTCTTATTAAAGCTGTGTTTTTTTTCGAAAACAGAGTTATGAAAGCTCAAAAGAGCGGCTGCAATCTATTGAGTACAGAGTTAATTCTTCTTTTTCTGTTTTCTCACTTTTATTAGCATAAAATTTCACGAAAGATTTAATAAGCACCATCTATTTTCCTGCAGACAGATATTTTTCTATTTTTCTGCAGACAGACATTTGAACCTATTCTTCCAGGCTATGAGAGAGGGTGCGACTCTCAACTTGTCTTTGATTTTATTTTATGCATAAATGATTTTATATCGATTCTCAAAGTATATGCACTTATGTGGTTTTTCAAATACAAGGAAAAGAGGAAAGAAAAAGGGCATTTTCGACTCAGCCAAGCGTAAACTACTTGGGGAAAAAGTCTAAAATTTTTGTTTATTTCAATACAAAGAACAAATAGTAGAAAAAATGTTGTAAACCCGCTGAGAAATTCTTCACTGGGAAAGAAAAATAGAGAATATAATAAAATTGATTTCTTTTATCTCAAACTTCATTCTTTCTCGTCGAAATTTTATGGAAGCTGTCTGTTGCGATAGGCCAGTACTGCAAAATTTACTCATAGAACATTTTTAGCATCTTTTCAACCGTTTTCCGATATCTTCGATTTTTGTTGATTGGTAATTTTCTTGTTGGTTGGACTGAAATATCGGGGAAATGTAGATGAAGTTTTTTATTCTTGTTCAGCCGAAAGGAATGATTTATCAGCCCGTTGTTAAATTTTCTGGAAATCACAAGCTCTTTACTAGTTACTGAGACTGCAAAAAATCTTCTGGAACGTTCATTTCCGTTAAATAATCATAGCAAAAGCACCAAATTCAATGGTAATTTAATTAGACAAAATTAAAGAACGCAATTAATACCAAATTAATTATTTCATATATAGGTAGTCTTATTTTAACCAATTTTTCGTAGAGGACCATGCAAAGATTGATACAACCACTAAAAATTGTATGACTAAATTGAAATATTAATGGTCAATATCAATACCCCAGAACAGAAGTGTTTTAAGTCTATTTTTGCTGGTTATTGTTTTTTTCTTACTGAATAAGGTTAAATTTCGGATTTTATCGCACTATGCTTTGTAAATTGTCATTGGACCAAAGACTAGAATATCAGAGTAAGAAGTCTAAAAACTTATGTTTGAAAACATAACAAATGAACTTTAAATTGCTCTCATTTAAAATTGTGCTTTGTGTGTGAGTTAATACACTTCTGGACTGAGTTATTGAATTTTACGTGACGTAATGTAACGAAACGATAAAAACAATTTGTTTACATATATATATATATATACAAAACTTGGTCATTTTGATATTAATATTGTTTATGTAAAACATAATTAAAATTCATGAAATTATTATTGACTAAAATTGCGTATGATCCGTTCTCCCACACCATACAAAATAAAAATGATGTCAAGGTTTATTCATCATATGTTACTGAAATACATACTTTGAACTTTCAGACGTACTTTTGTATGATAAACTTGGAAACTCCAGAATGTGAAAAACACTCATAATAATCAGTTGCACTACAATACTACATCCCAGTAGTGCAAGGTTATCAAGAATGCTTACAATAAGTTTTTAAACAACTTCTGAAGCATTGTTGGAATTGGAGTATACAGGAATCAGTTAATGAAGTGTGCTTGAATTGTGCGTACCTCAAAGAATCTTAATGAGTTACACAATTCAATGTTGATTGGAAGATTGTTTTAAAACACTTGACTCGATATTATGGTACTCTCGAATTCTTAGAAAACAGTTACACTAATAATTAAAAAATTTGTAACACTCATCACAATATGAGCGGTTTTTAGATAATATGCACGCTTTCCTTTTCGTTCCGTTGTATTCACTCACAAACACACATCATAAAAAAAACGCTTTTAGTTATAAATTTAAGCAAAAATATGTACATAACAAATCACTAGGTGAGTGGAATTTTAAGCAAATATCCCCACCATTAACATCAATCCGAATGGTAAGCTAGATTTGATGAATCTACACTACACTAAAAACCAGCCATTTGCCATTTTAGCCTCCTTAGACTTTATTAATTTAGTGAAAATTGTATGTTATTATATTACGACGTTTTTAATGAATAGATTGAAAAACCTGTGACGGAAGGGCTATCTCATCGGACTCGTGATCAATGGGAAATCGATAGAAGTTCTTTGAAATTTGTTCGGAAACTTGGATCTGGCCAATTCGGAGAAGTATGGGAAGGTCTTTGGAATAATACCACTCCTGTAGCAATCAAAACACTAAAATCAGGTAAAATCTAGCTTCAATAATTACTTATAATCTAATATGTATTCAATATTCATATTTGTGATTTTTTTTAAGGCACGATGGATCCCAAGGACTTTTTAGCTGAAGCTCAAATTATGAAAAAACTGCGTCATATAAAACTTATACAACTTTATGCTGTGTGCACAGTTGAAGAACCAATTTACATTATAACGGAACTCATGAAACATGGCTCATTGTTAGAATATTTACAAGGTATTCCACTATTTTTGTACAATACTATATCTGAAAATTTACTCTTAGGTACTTGTTAAAATTTCCCAAAAATATTATAATTATAATTGATTCGCTGCTTCTGTATCTGAGTATGATTTTCTGTATTAGTAAACATTCGATCGAAAACTCGTATAACAATTAAAAGTTGAATGAAACAAGTTTGTAACAGTTTCTTTATGTTATATGCTGTTTCTTTTATATTCTTTTAAACCTACTTTTGCTGCCGAATCTGGTTTCCACTGCAATATTGAGTAACTTATGAAATTAATACATTGAGCCGCATATGTTACAAATTTTTAACATACCCAGAAATTCAATACACGGCCGTATATAAAGCGTGGCCTGTGCAAATGGGAAATTCATTTGACCCCATAGTTTTTTTTCGATAGGGTGCTTTCAGAGCACGTGTTGCAATTCTGTAAATATCTAAAAACGTAGAAAAACGTGTTTTAACAACGCAGACAAAATTACAATAAGTGACTATCATATTTATGAACACAAAGAAGCATAGTCTAGTCTATTATTGCCTTCCGTTGAGGCGCGATAGAAATGTTGTTGCACGGAAATGTGATAATGAGCCTTCCATGTGATTTTGGGACAGAATTTTACTCACATTTTTCCTTCTTTTACTTTTTAACCACGTCACGTAAAGGGCACTAAATGGGTCGATGCATAAAGTATAACGGCAATAATAATTATTTTAAGCCATGTAAGCAATTCTTAGTAAATAAAGTGCTCAGATTAATAACAGTTCCAGGAAAACTGAAACGTTAAATGATTAGACAAATTTTATTTCCTTGTGAAGTTTCTCTACATAAAAATTATTATCCACTTAAAGACAATAATAACAGTAATTTTGCAGGAATAATAACTACAATACAATTTTTTGTTTTAAAAACCTAACATTTTGATAATCACAACACATTTTTTAGATGAACCTGATATAACTTCTCTATAACGTATTAAAAGAATATTGATTTGAAATACTTTATTCTTGTAGGCAAAGGACGTAATTTAAAAATGCCGGTATTAATTGATATGGCAGCACAAATAGCAGCAGGCATGGCTTATTTAGAATCACAAAATTACATTCATCGCGATTTAGCTGCAAGAAATGTTTTAGTAGCAGACAATAATATTGTTAAAATTGCTGACTTTGGATTAGCTAGGTAAGAATTTTTATTTGACAAAACAATTTTATTTAATAATTACATTTTCTTCAGGCTCATAAAAGAAGATGAGTACGAAGCCAGAGTAGGTGCCAGGTTCCCAATTAAGTGGACAGCTCCAGAGGCAGCAAATTATAGTAAATTCTCAATAAAATCGGACGTCTGGAGTTTCGGTATTTTATTGACAGAATTAGTAACATATGGACGAATTCCATATCCAGGTAAGAAAGTTTTACATATTGAGATTTCGAATTTCATTAATTTCATGAGTGGAGTGTTTTGCATTTATGGTGCAGAAAAAATGCACCTTTCGAAGTGTGCGAAAATGTCAAATTTGCCTTAAAATGTTTAATTGATTTGAACTGCGCGAACATTCCACGGAAAATATGCCACCTTCGCTGGAGCACTAACACAAACAAAATGATTTGATTTAAAGTGGATCTTTATAATTCAAGGCTAGACCAAATTTTTGTGGTAAAAATTCAGAATTTCGGGTTAAAAATCAACAGAGCAATTTATTGAAGTGATCAAGAAAGAAATTTTAAGAAAAAATTAGTTTTTGTTTTATTCTCTTCTATATCTATACGCACACACCAGCAGACTGCTCCAAAAATGTTTCATTGATTCCACTGAATGCAAACAGTGGCGCTGCACTCATGGAATCAATAATGAAGATGTCTCAATAGAACGAAATGTGATTCGATTCATTCATTCAGTCAAATTCAGAATTAAGTAATAATTCTAACGCGGAAATATCTGGAAAGGTTCCTACATATACTATTGAAAAAGATAAAAATATGGAGGAATTTTTCAATAATTGCTTAAAAAAGGAGAAAAACGAAGCATACTAAAAAAAATACAACGAGACTTTAGATTTATACAAAAAAGAAGTAGAGAAAGGGAAAAGTCAAAAGCAAAGAATTAATAAATTAAAAATTGCATAAATTGCAATAAATTAAAAATTGCCTTAAAAAAGAAAAGAACGAAAAAAGAACCCTTTAAAAGGCTTAAAAAATATAATAAATAAGATTGGCATTGCAAAAATCATTGATGGCGGGGTACCCCAAATTTAAGAAAATTCAAAAACAGTATGCAAAAATGAGAAATGTACTGCACCGTTATTGCATTTTTATAGTTATTTGATGTGTTACACCCACGAATTCTGGCGACATATATTATAGGATAATGATAATATTCGTATTGTTGAAATTCTCATGTTTTAATTATTATTTCAGGTATGACAAATGCTGAAGTATTAACACAAGTTGAACACGGTTATCGTATGCCATGTCCACCAAACTGTGAGCCAAGACTATATGAAATTATGCTTGAGTGTTGGCACAA
>QYTT01083357.1:15605-30831 GCA_006980735.1 Dasypogon diadema
GTGGTCGTGGTACTGATCGTTAAGAAACTTGGCATTTCCATATAAGATAAGCTAAGAAGATGACGGTGGTTATCAAGCTGATGTATCCGATACTGAATAGATGGGCCTCACGGATTTTGGTCTTGGAAGGGTAATTTCTTCTTTCTTGAGCTCTTGAATTTCCTTCTGGATGTTTTGGTTGTCGCTGACTATGGTAGGATGAGATGTCGGTTCCTGGATTATTTTTGAAATCTCTGATGCATGTATAGTATCAGGGAAGTTTTTCGATGGTAGTAGGGATGCTCTAATTATTCTGGGGTAGATGTTATGTGCTTGTATAGTCATTGATTCATCTTTGATGGCACAGCCGTTTGATAGCTTCATAATTCCAAATCCCATTAGCGTTCTTTGAGTAACCGTTGTTCCACAAACTATGTTAACAAGTGCCGCTTCTTTCATTGCATAGATCCAATGGTTCGGATTTAGAAGCTGTATCCATCATTGGGTGCCCGTAAGTCTAATGATGGTGCACGATTGAGAAGCTGATGTGTGGGTGATATAACTGAGTTCACAAGCACTGATGTTTGGACCCTTACGGTAAATGGGATGATGCTGCTTACACATGTAAGTTAAGTCACCTGTTGTGGAACAAGCTGACATTTCCTGCCTTGATAATGGGTAGAATTGATCTCGATGTAAGTTTATGATGAAGTACTCTGAAGATGGTTGTATGGAGACGAAGGTCCCATTCAATAAGACTGGCACCGGGACTACCCGTAGCATTTCGAATTCTGAGAATAGTGGTAGCTTTAAACGGAAGATTAGGTGTCTGGGAGCTACTCTTCCTTCTATTTTCATGATACTGTATAATTCCAGAAGGTTATCTTGTTTAGCTGGTAACCTTAACGTTGGTGGTAGATATTCCTTGATGCGGATCAGCTCTGCTTGAAGTTGCTTTGGACCCAATAGCTGAGGATTTATCTTGCCGTGATGCGTGTCTACTAGTACGTCCAATAGAGTCGATTGAATGTGTTGGTACTTACTGATGAGCAACATCAAATTCACTGCTAACGTATTGAAGACTTCGGCTGCCTAGCGAAGTCTTCAATACGTTAGCGAGAACTAGTCTCGTTTTAATTGACTGCCTTACGCGACCGTTTGGGTAATGTATTCGTTAAGTTCAGCAATTTTATTCTCCAGAAATTCATAGGATTTTAACATAACATTGGTTGTCGAGTCTAAGACTGACGTTTGATTCCTTAAGAGATCCAAGAGATGTTGACCATTTTCTTTTAAATCTTTTATCAACGTATCGTGAATCTAGTACTCCAAACAATGAGCTGGCAAGATTTCCTATGATATCGAGTGGAGCCCTCCTTGCCCTTAATCGATCTTGACATTGTGGTAACCGATTATTAGACTCTATTTGGGATATAAGCTCGGAGAATCGAAAAACTGTCGGTATATAGGAGTGCGAATTCTTCATTTCACTGTATACCTTGCTTAAGGACGTTGCGCCATAATGTACGAGTTCAAATTCCTTCCAATATGTAATTAAATTAAAATATATGACCATGTTCCACACACTAGATAAGTGGAGCCTAGTCTCTCGAAGTAAATTCCTGGCTGGGATTCAAACGGTGTCACCTCAACTCGTGAATCACCCAAAATGGGTAGTATTAAGCAACTTATTAATAAGAGACCTAAGTCTCTAAAGTTGTGCCTGAATGACGGCGCTTCTTGGAACTAGAGGGGCATCCTTGGTCCTCTTCGATGTTCTCTTCTCGACGATGTCGTGCGGTTTTACGTTCCTGGGCAAGATCTTGGTGCGAGATTGTACCATTTGCGCTCACTTCCTCACTGTTGTGCTCTACTGGTAATGGAGCGAGCTTGTGAATTGGTCTTCTCGGCACACCAGAGGCGGTTTTGACGTCTGCTACTCTGGCAAGGCCATCTTTTCCCTTAATGACCTTAATGATTCTTCCTAATGGCCAGTGCAGCACAGGTGAATTATCTTCTTTGAGAACAACCATCGTTCCCGGTTCCATATTCCTACATCTTTCCTTCCACTTATATCGATGCTGTAACTCGCTCAAGTACTCTTTAGACCAGCGTTGCCAGAAGTGATTTTTTAATTGTGCTACTAATTTCCACCGTTGGATTAAGCTTGCTTTTAGTGGCTGAGCATGTGGATCAACAATACTCGTGAGTGGTTTTCCAGTCAAAAGATGACCTGGCGTGAGGGCCGTAAGGTCATTTGCATCTGTCGAAAGTGGAGTCAGTGGTCTAGAATTCAATATTGCCTCAATTTCGGTCATCACAGTTTCCAACTCTTCATAGGTGAGTGAGGCGCAGATACACTTCGTTAAAATAGATGCTTGGCTGATTTAACAGCTGCCTCCCACAAACCGCCAAAATGTGGCGCTCGAGGTTGGATAAACTTGAAATCAATGCCCCTTGAAGTACAAAAGGAGGAAATCCTTTGCTCAGATCGTTCAGTGTAAATGATTTCCTGAGGTTGAATGAATTTTGGTGATCGATGGCATCAGTTATGGGTGTGGATTTACTAGTGGCAGTTAATGCAACCTTTGGCTGTCTCCTCTCCAAATTCGTTTCTGCGACACACAGGCTGGATGCCTTCCATTTCACTGATGCGATTCCCCTGGAGACTTAATCGGCTGGATTGTCTCTTGAAGGTACATGTCTCCATTGGTCGGCCGAAGATACTACCGGTATAGCGGCGACAGATTGGCGACACATGTGTGAAAGGACGCTGATGGTGAGTTTAACCAAACTAGGACTATCTCCGAATTAGTCCAGAAATAGTACTATTTGTTCCACTTTAAGTCCTTTCGTTCTCGATTCATCAACTCTGCGCACAGTTTTGCTGCACACAATTCCAATCGCGGTAGTGTAGTTGTTTTGGTGGGTGCTACTTTAGATTTTGCACAAAGTAGTCTCACGATTCTTCTTCCATCCTTAAGTATTGATCTTACATATATTGCAGCACCGTAAGCTCTTTCTGAAGCATCTGAAAACGCATGCAATTGCATTTCTTGTGGTGAATTCGTCGAAAAGACGTGTCTTGGAATTTTAATGTCGTTGAGCATCTTCAGCTCTTCACGAAATTTCTCCCTGCTGCTGTGCAGTTCAGTCAGTAATGCAGCGTCCCAATCCAGCTTCAGAAAAAATATTTTCGCACTCACCACGACTGGACTCATTATGCCAAGTGGGTCAAATAGACGGGCAATGTCTGACAATACTTGTCGTTTAGTTATTGGTCCTTCCCTCATTTCATCCAGTGCTGATACAAAATTCATCCGATCTTGATAGCCAAGTTAATCCTAGGGTTTTTACATGTCAATCTCTTCCATCATGGAGCTCTAATTGAGGAGCCCGATCCTCTACGGGAATGGCTTGTAGTAATGCTGGATGATTTGCGCACCAACTTCAGAGTTTAAACCCTGCGCTTTGGAGAATTTTGTTTAATTGTTCTTACACTTCCAAGACTTCTTTTAGGCTGTTAGCTCCGGACATCACATCATCCACGTAGAAATCCTGCTTGAGACACGTGGACCCCAGAGGATACTGTTCTTCTGCATGTGATGCCAAATGTTGCATTTTTTGCTTGTTGAATATCTATTTCGACATCCATTTGAATTGAATTCCATATCCATTGAATAGTTAGGCTGGTAGTATAATTAAGTCTAAGGAGGAAAGTCCAGAGGGCCAGAGGAAGAGAGGAGGTCTACCGACTCACTGCCGAATACAAGGCCTCGAAGAAAATGCTCCGACGCGCCATTAACAGGAGCAAGGCAGCACAGTGGAGAATGCTGGGGGAGGGGACTTGGCTACAGAATTGTGACCAAGAGGTTAAGGGCGAGGGGGAGCGGCGCTGTTATGAGCGCGGAAGAAACGGCTCGAATTGTCGACGCACTTTTCCCCGCACACCCCCCGCGGCCGGACACGCCCGATATGGGGGCGGACGTGATGCTACCCTTCACCGAGGAGCAGCTGGGAGTCGCTGTGTGAGATAGGACGGAGGCAGGCCAGCAGAGAGGAAAGGTCCCACACGATGAGTAAATGGCAAGAGACGTGGGACAGTGATGATAGGGGACGATGGACTGCTAGATTGCTGCCGCGGATTGAACCATGGCTCGACAGAAGGCACGGCGGTGTGAACTACTATCTCACGCAGTTCCTAAGCAGACACGGGTGCTTCCGGCACTACCTCCATAAGGTTGGCAGGGCTGACTCACCGGAGTGCCCGCATTGCGGAGATGGTAGGGACGATGCTGAGCACACGCTGTTTGCCTGCGGCCGGTGGGCGGACGGAAGAGCAATTGTGGAGTCGGTGCTGGGACGGCTAACACCGGACAGCGCAGTGGGGCTTATGCTGGAGACGAGAGCCATTGGGGGCTAGTGGCCAGGTTCGTGGGGGATACTATCCGCACGAAGAACCAGGAGGCCGCAAGAAGCGCACCAGTGGGCAGCTAAATATGGGACCCAGCCCGAAGTAATGTGGAAAACAGTTCCGGGCTGGTGTTCTTGGTGTTGGGAAGGAGAGGCTTTAGTCGATAGTCCAGCTGGGGTTTGGCTGGGAGTCCGCCACTACCCGAGGTGGGTGTCCGTAAACAGATTTTTCCCCTCCAAAAAAAGTATTATTAAGTTGTACTGTATTCTATACTTTTTTTTAACATATACGAAAAATTATAATAACAGTGAATACATGATCTTTTCTTTCTCTTTCTCTCTGCTCTCCCGGGGCTCTCCTCTATCTTTCTCTCTATCTCTTTGGACCGGCATAGGCCGCATCGTGGGCTTTTGTAAGTTTTTTGGGTTCTTTTCAGGTTGCTTTTCTGGGATTCTCCAACAAATCCTAGCCAGGAGAATGCCGAAGGACGGGTGGGTAAGCTATGGGTGAGGACAACCACCACCTCCACAGCACAGAACGAAGAGCCATCGCACGGGTAAGTCCTCATGTTCGCCCCCTTTTGCCCTCCTCTTTTCGTTTTCCTTTTCCTTGTCCTTTTTCTCCCTTTGAACGTCAACCGGCATGATTTTTTTTGTCTATGGTGTGCCGGTGGCACCTGGTGGGTTTATTGTTAGACTCACTCCACCCTCTCCGCATATGCTAGCTACCAAGCACGCCGGACCCGCCGAAGGTGTCACCGCGGCTTCGCTGCCGGACTGCACGTCTCGACTCAGCACCCCATAGCACAGTGCACTTACCATAACGAAATGGCGCCCAACGTGGGGCTCGAACAGTTACTTCCTTGAGCATGCCTGAACTGGAATGAAGTCCCTGAAGAACCAACGGCATTTGGCTGCCAGCCAATTGGTCCGTCACAGGGATTTCCGAACAGGGAGGGCATACTCGAGTAGACTCAGTGCCCCACGCAACCCTTGTAGCGGTTAGCTACATTTTCATATATTTTTTATATTTATCGTCGTTAAGTCATGAATAATAAATTTATCTGTTTTAAAATTCAAGTCGAAGAAATGTATGAATAATGTTTCAACTAGGACACGAAGACTTTGAAAAATAAACTTTCATTCATCTCAGACACACATCTACTTTGCATAAAACTTTTACTGAAAAGTAAAATTGAGTCTACACTGAAATATTGTTTGTGTCAAGGAAAAAAGCTTTCAAAAAAATTTAGTTAGATTTTTAAAAGAAAGCTCAGAGTAGAAAGTTCTTTTCAACCAGTTTTGGAATTTAGAAGTAATAAATATAAAATAATATTTTAATTGTAATCCTCGTAAAAGAATTAAAACTATGAATTTAGTTTAATGAGAATAATTAAAATAAAAAAGAATTTCAAAACTGGTTTTTAAAGTGCATTTTAACTTTCAAGAATCAAAAGCTTGGTGTCAAGAGGGAATCTCGATTTTTTTAAATTTTTAAAAGAAGGAGGAAGCTCGTATAAAATTTATACGTAACCGGCCAGTCAATTCTGCTGACTACACCCTTCCCTATCCCAGCCTTTCCTGAGAGAGAAAGAATCGTTTTGATAACATTTCTCTCGGTAAATAGAAGATTAGTGTACAGTGAATACAGGATCTTTTCTTTCTCTTTCTCTCTGCTCTCCCAGGGCTCTCCTCTATCTTTCTCTCTATCTCTTTGGACCGGCATAGGCCGCATCGTGGGCTTTTGCAAGTTTTTTGGGTTCTTTTCGGGGTGCTCTTCTGGACTTCCCCAACAAATCCTAGCCAGGAGAATGCCGAAGGACGGGTGGGTAAGCTATGGGTGAGGACAACCACCACCTCCACAGCACAGAACGAAGAGCCATCGCACGGATAAGTCCTCATGATCGCCCCCTTTTGCCCTCCTCTTTTCCTTTTTCTCCCTTTAAACATCACCAACCGGCATGATTTTTTTTGTCTATGGTGTGCCGATGGAACCAGGTGGGTTTGTTGTTAGACCCACCCCACCCTCTCCGCATATGCCGGGCCCGCAAAAGGTGTCACCCGCGGCTTCGCTGCCGGACTACACGTCCCGACTCAGCACCCCATAGCACAGTGCACTTACCATAACAAGGTGTTTCATTTTACGCTGTCACATAGGACTAAAATTAAGTTTGAATACTTATTATAAGCAAAAACTCAAGTTTGGGTAAAAGTCCTAACAAGGATCAAATCATCATCTATATATTAATTATACAAAGAAAGCTCCCGGTATCGTATTTCAGCTACTTTTTTTATATGGAGTTTTATCGAGCTTTTCTTGAAATTTTATAATGGCAACACTGATCCACATCAGTTCAGGGTTGTGTTCATACTTAACTTTTTTCATTTCATTATTCTGCATGGTAAAATATTTTGCAAGTGTCTTTTTATTGCTTCCTTGCATGGGAGGATTAGGCTTACAGGGGATACCTCTGAAAAAAACGTGCTTTAAAATTTAAGGTGCAAATTGAGGGAACATATAAAAACGTTATGTCACTCATATACCTTCAATTTGTGCAATTGCACAGCGGTCTCCTAGTAATAATATAAATAGCGTTTAAAAGTTTCGTTTACATTTTACGAAAATTCTCCCGATTGCTCTCACAAACCCAGATACAAAGAAAGCTCTGTGTTCCCGCCGACCACATTTTTTATATGAAGCTTTTTAGACCATGCCGCCATTTTTCGATACTGGCAATTTTGCCCTTCTTCCTTCAAAGAAGCTTTTCGTGACAGAAAGCTTCACCTCTGCTGCAGTATTCAAATCCGATTCAAATCACTTGGGGGGTGCATGTATATTATGTATATGGATATGTAGGTGTATTTGTATGTATATGTATATGTAATGTATATTTATATGTATATATATATATATGTATGTATATGCGTGCTGACCTACTTACAAGTTAATTAAGGCAAAAAATCGTGAAAGAACTTACTCACCGACTCAATTCAACACTATTTCTCGTCGGTAACTTAAAATTATTTTCTTTTATTAAAAGGGTAAAATTTCTAGAAATTCGTTTTGTTAATAATCTGACTCACGCTGGCGCCCGAGCAGATTGAGGCGCAAGTCTGCAGATTTTCTCTTCTGTCGGCGTGGCTAGGTTCCCGCATAGGGCGTGATGATTTATATGGGTACCAGTAGAGGCAATTATACTAGCGAGAATTTTATTTGTGAAGGCACTGGGAAACAAAAACAAAATAACTGACACCTGAACAGAATAAAATGCTAGTCAAATTTATTCACGCTACTCCAAGAACATACAACCTGTCGCGAAAAAAATTAAGATCGCTCTGCGGGAACATCATTGTCGATGGCTTATTCATTTTCTTCATATTATTATTTCAATATTTTCCAACACCCGTTACTTCACGGCCAACTTCGTTTGAACTATTTCCCGGATTTGAGTGCAAGACTAACTCCACTTATAAATCGTTTTTTAGATTTTTTTTCTTCTTCTTCTCCGTTCCAAAGCGGGGAGAAGCCTCGTGGGCAAGTGTTACAAGTACTGCAGCCTGCACTGCCAGTGAAAGGTAAGCCTGCCGTTCTGCACTGCCAGTGAAAGGTAAGCCTGCCGTTCTGCACGGATGCCAAAGGCGGCCACGTGCAGTTGAATGTGATCTTGTTCGTAGTCATGTATTCGAAACGTAAGCGCCTCTTCAACCTGGAGAACGAAGTGGGATCTCAGGACGCATGTGTGTGCTGCTGTGTCAAGGTATTGATGCCCACTCTCCACCTTCAAGCAGTAGAAGTGAATCGTGGACTTAGCCAGTGTGAATATGAAGCCAACCAAGCGGTTCCCTACACTGCAGGTCCTTGGTCCCATCAGAAACGATGTCCGTGGAACGCCGATTGACGGGGAGACGCGCTGACACAAATCATCAACGAAGCTCTTGAAGTCACCCAGCGCCGGACAGGAAAAGCAGCTGTGGAACAGGGTACCCTCCCCACTATAGAGCGAGCAAAGCCGCTGAACCCGTCGGTCGATGAGTGACAGCTGGTTTGGATGCATAAGACTGTCATGCAGCAGTTTGAATGCCACATCAGAGTCGTTGAAATTGGACGGATAACTGTAGATTACTCTGCTAGTTATCCCCGCAATCACGCTCAAATGTACGCCGAGGTGAGCACACCATCGGTTTACCCCAGATCGCTTCGGAGATCTGATGCCCAAGAAGATATCCCGGAGGTCCTGTGAGGTTAGTATACTGAAAGCTGTATGTGTATGTATTCCCTCAACAAGAAAGCATCCACCACCGCAGCTCCAGGGTCAATGGTGCTGAGTTGGCGGAAGCTCTCCTACGCTGATTCGACAATGCTGTGTTCCCGTGTGGTGTGTGCTTGTGTAATGCCGTCCCCGGAAGCGTTAATCACATTTCCGAGAACTGCGAAGGTACTCTAAAACCTCGACCGTTGCTGAACACCGAGTCCACTAATTCTGGATTGTCGCCTGAGATGGAATTCTGGCCTGAATCTACGCCAGGTCTGAATCGTACAGACCAGATCCTCGGACCAGTCGTGAGGAAAGGGCGGGCGAACAAATAGAAGTTAGTAATTCTCCCCTACTCCACTATCCCCCCATTACACCCACCTATAACTGGGAAATCGTGGTGTGGCAGAATAGTCGTTGGAATCCCCTATACTGAAGACATCTCGATTTCGCAACCAAGTTGGTGGGGCCCAAACCAGCCATCCCAACTCGCATGGAGAACGTGCTTTCAGCGACCCATCGTCTTCTCCCTACCCAAAACTAGTGGATACGTTTTCGCGTGAAGGAGATTGATAAAGTCCTCTTCTGAGTATTTTGCCTTCAGCAGATGCTCGATTGACAAGGTAATCAAGTATTTATCACAACTGACCTTCCCTTCAGCGAACGGGAGAACAATCGCGTCCACCAAGGATGAACAGCTTTAGAAAGTTTCTCTAAACTAGTTGGCTATTACGAGATTTACCTTCGCACCCGATATACACACCCAAATACTTCAGACAAGTATTAGTCCATTGTGTGTTGAACACCACAGGCCCTGGCTCTTATTCAAATTGATTTTTGTACCCGCACATCGCTCGTGTTGCTCAAAAACAGCTCAAAAACAGCCAGGTCGTCCACATACGCCTACATGAGAGGTCTCACGTTGACATGAGGTAGGCGAACTTAATATTTCTGCAACAACCCACGAAGGTTTACCAATAACGGTTCCAGGGCAAAGTAGTACATCATTCCTAACAAAGGACAGCCCTGCCTGGCGACCCGTCAAAACGGGATAGAAGACAGAACTTGTCCCAGATGCTTTGCTTTACAGTATAGCAGTCACTGTAGAGACCCCGGATGATCCCGAGCCACCTGGGCAGCCAGGAGGTACTCGTGAGAGACACTGTCGAAAGCCTTCTCTTCATCTAATGATATCATGGCCATTGGCACTCCCGTGCGCTGGTGTTAAGCAAACAAATGCTCCACTTCACCATGCTATGGAGGTCCCCCTTTGGTATCAAGCGCATAACAGACCTTCTCCAACTGGAAGGAAAGTTCGTCTGGCCTTCAACCGCCGAATTGAAGACCTCCAACAGGTTAGGAATCAACAGATTCCTGAAACGTATGAAGATCTCTGGAGTCAGGCTGTCATAACCATGAGAAGTATGACGTTGCAACTCCTTTGTGACGAGTATAAGCTCCTCTAGTGTGATAACTCCATTCAGTGTCTCCCTGCTTTCTTCTGAGAAAGAGGGAACGTGATCCAGGGATTTATCTACGGACGAGGACGTCGACGACATCAGTGCAGGATACAGGCGGGAGTAATAACCCCGAATGTATTGCGCTAACTGATCTCCGTCAAGGGCTTGTCCAGATTCGTCAACCACCGAGTCGAGTTCTCGTTGCCTGAAAGAAGTACTCGGTTGGGACCTCCCCCTTCCTCAGCCAGCGCGACTGGGTTCGGAGCACAAAGTCTACCGCTATACTCGTACGTTAGTGCTGTCAGTTAGTCTTTGAGGCTCTCGTATTCCAAGAGTAGACCTTGGCTGGATTGGAAGAAGCGCTCCAATCCGGGATACTTCGGCCGTCAAACAAGATTCCTGGTATCTGCTCTTACTGAATCTCGTTTCGTCATTTCTCGTTTCGCAATTTTTCAATTCAAACTAATAATCTTTTTTTATTCATAACTTTTTTATTATTTAATATGTAAATATTAATTATGGATCAAATTTATTTAAAATTTTCTCAGCAATTTAGGAAAATTATAAAAAAATACATTTTCATATATTTCATTTTATTTAGGAAAAACCATTTTCGGTACCTTCGAAATCACTAAACCTTACCCTGTTCTTTTTATCACATCTTCATTTCTATTTAACATAATCGCTATCGCATTATAAATAATTTTCTCATTATCCTAAGCATATAGGCTTTCCGTTTTCATAAACTTTACAAATTTTCAGCTTCTCCATTTTCCCAAATAAAGCTTTGAGTAAAAAGTCGACTTTTTTCCGCAAATTGTCATTTTTTTTAATTTCCATATCTTATCACTATGAAGGACTTGAAAATCTATTCTTTTTTTACATCACCACTTTCTTTGTGATGTTTTCTCTTGAATTTCCCTATTTTTCTGTTTGTGTGTGTGAAAATTTCACAGGAAAATTATGAATTTCCATTAAAACCCAGGGAAAATTTCGATCGAAAAACGATCAGAAGATATGGTATTTTTATATTTAAAAAAACTAAACTTACGGTTTTATTTAAATTTTTTATACTATAAGAGGAAGTGTTTTTCCGTCGAATGAGATAAGTTAGAAAAAAAGTTGTCGTCGGTGAGGGGAGAAAATTCGCTCCAAAGTTGGGGTATTTTTCCTGTCCCCTTTTCAAAATCTTATTTACTTAATTAAATTACTCAGCCCCATCCTATTTCCACAAAACGAACACCCATCGAGTCCTTACATTACCACCAATAATATCCACCCAAAGAATGGGGGGGGGGATTTGTTCACCCCTTTGCCTCTACACCGCAATATATATGGAAATAATGTAAATCTAATTCATTTTCACACATTTCCAATTGTTTCTCGGAAATGGTAACACGCACAGGTTTGCGAATTTCACTAGCTTATAGAACCATTCCTTTTGCATATTTCCCCAATATAAGCGATCCATTTGGCTCCACTTTTACATCCATTAGCCCTCATAGCATCCCCAAAGATTTATCTTTTTCAATTATCATCAATTTTTCCCACTTTTTCTTCCACTCATACGGAAAAATACTTAGAGTGGACCAAATCCCACCAAAGTTCTACCACATACTCTTTGGAGTATATATGCGGTTTTTCAATAAAAATATATACAATAAATCCACCTTTTTTATCTTTATTAATTCCGGATATCCAGAATACATTCAAAATCTGATACCCTGGCACGCTCTTTGCCAAAATTCTTCGTTCCATCTGAACGTATCTTAATGAAACTTACTCCACTAGAAAGATAAGATTCTGCTGATGCGATTTCATATAACCCTTTCCATCCTACTAATACTAATACCCCACACGACCCCCGCGAATGTAATCAAACATGAAAAAAATCATCTCCCGCTTCATTTGCATCAAAGCCAGCCGGCACATTTCTGTGAGCATGACGTCAGCATCTCGCACACGGCATCCCTGCATATAGAAATTTATTATTTTGCATGTCGCAATTATGGGTACAGATTCATTTTAACGACTATAATTAGGGAGCGTGTGAAGATAGACCACTATAGCTATATATTTTTATAGCTCTAGTACTCATCGAGACCAATCTTTTGATACCAAACTCGACTGGAAAGAACGTGATGAAAAATTCGCGATTTTTCATTGGCAAGTACCTTCATTTTTCGCATCCCGGAGATGACTCTTTTCACTAACGTCTTAATTACTCCGGAATGGATAGCCCGATTTTGATGAAATAAATTGCAGGCGAAAGGTAAGGGATGTGGCTTTCATCCCACAACAAAGTGGCTCGCAGAGTTTCATCCGAATTCGCCAGATGGCAGTTTACCTCCAAATTTCTCCAATTCTATTCCCTCGAATTTCACACCCTAAATATCAACCGATTTTCACCAAATTATACGCAAACGGTCACCCCCCCAAAATCTAGACACTAAAACAGCACAATTTAAATGTTTATCCAAAATTTCAGCCCGATTTTCCGCTTTCTCACAAAAAAAAGAAGGTAGAGCTTTCGGAATGTTCTCATAAAAGCACAAAAAATTAGGAAAGTAAGAAATGAAAAGAATTTTGGAAATCGGGTGGTATTTACCGGAGATATTCAATTTCTAATGTTAAATAAAATACAATTTTTCCCACTTTTTACCACCTTGGTACATATTGTGACGTCATATATCCACATAGTTCAGGCTTTTTTCTTGCGAGAATTCGACTTTCATCTACTCTATACAACTTTCCTATATTTAATTGCTTAGTTCCAATATACATAACATTTCCTTCATCGTGAATATATGCAGCCATATTTTTCATACCTTTCCCGCTTTTTCCATTCATAATAATTTATATAATTCTATTTTATAAAAGATTAATAATAATTAATAATGTCCGTACCTCAGAGCAAAAGCGTATTAAGTCCGAAATTTAAATTTTCCGGTTTTTTTTTGCTCACCTAGATTTAAATTTCGCGCTCTATTCAGTGCTTTACTATATAAGACTATAGGACTTAAAATGACAAAAGTAGCATTTTATAAATAGTATTAAGTCCATTAAGTCTCTTCTGGAGCCTGTACAATACAATTATTGTATTTTACGCTTTTTTTCTCCTCTAAAATTTACATTTTGTGACTTAATACCCTTTTGCTCTGAGGTATGGATTTGTAGGTTGACGCAATAGTACAAAGAGCTGCACGGAGCGCAGCTGCGGGGGTTGTTCCACCGAAGGCCGGACAGGGAATATCCCCCTAGTCTAATCTGAAGCTTGCTAACATCCCACGACTGGCTGAGATTCGAGAAATCTTCCTTCCTCTCACGCCAGTCGTGCCAAAATTCGATGAACTGTTCGGAATTCAACAAGTTATTGTTGAAAATCCAGCAAGCAGTCCGCCTTCCTACTAGCGTGCTGGTCGCTACCTGAGAAAGGTGATCGCTAATGGGACACGTTTCATGAGTGACACTAACGAAGGTGCCCGAAATACCGGACGAGACGCAAACTCTGTCGATTCTGGAGCCCGAATGTCCTCCCTGGACGTTACGCACCACCCTCCTGTATAAGCTCACCCTTAGATTGAGCCAGCGGTAAATGTCCATGGAATTGCAGTGCGATACTAGGTTCCGCAACCGAGCGGCAGTCGGCAAGTTGAACTCAACTCTAGAATCCAGTGTGCAGTTAAAATCTCCTCGAGGATTACTTGCCCACCGAAGTTTGTCAGGTGGGCTGAAATAGCATTAAGCGCATGTCTTGCAATATCCTCGTCATGAGCTACCTTGATCGCTTTGTCCTTTAGGACGCAGTCCAAAGAACAGGCAAATCCTGGGCATATGGCTGTGACAATAGGAGACTAGTGTAAAACTGTTTAATGTAATTACCCCCATGTATAGGTGTGTGTTTCGCTCCACTTCCGTATAAGTGTCATAGGTGAAGACGCTTCAGGTGTTCCACTATGCCGTGTAGGCGTGTGAGTGCCCCTAGGCTCCTGGCATTAATTATGACGATCTTGCACATTCAAAGCGATGCAAAACTCAAACTATGCCTGGACGTCCGGTTTGAATTCCTGGAGCAAATCCACAATCTTATTATGCAGCCGACCGAATTTGGATGCAACATTATAATCCCAAGTCCCTGATTGCGGATGCGAAGAATCGTGTCACAATTCTTTTTGTAGTGGAGCTGCTCCAGGAGAGACTTCAGCCTCTCAGGAGGAACCCCTTGAGTACCCCCAGCCACCCCAGAGTGATCGTCGAGCGACAGCACCGTAAAAGTGCTATTCCACGATTTATAACCACTCTGAAGTGGCGTTATTTCCTCATCCTGGAAGATGACCTCGACCTCCAAAGATCATGTAGAAGAGGCTGGGGCCTCCACAACATGCACCTCTCCACCTCTGAGTGCCTCTGTAGCGGCCACCATTTTATCGGTCAGAACCTACCATAAAAATACACTACCAAAATGGCATGAAGCCAAGAGAAGAAAGATCACTGATAACGATCGCCGCCCCAATATCACCTCACGCACAGCTAACAAGTTTTTTGTCATTAAGGTTTTAGAAGTATACGAAAACATTTTCCTTTCCTAACCCAACAGCCTCCTCTTAGGAACACCTGCCTTGGCAGGCTTTGGAGGAGGGAGCATTTCCCTGAGAAGCCTTTGACTTTGGCTTCCGTTTCGTCAGCTTCTTCCTGACTGAAAAATTTTTCGTGACCTCCTCGTCCGAACTGGACACAATCTCGCGTGCCGGAGTGAGACTGTTTGAATCCACTGTCTTCGTTGCTTCTACAGAGTCTTGGGAACATCCGCGGGCGCATTTGCCGCCGGGCGTTCCTCCAGAATCGGCGCAGGCTAGGATGAGCCACTGCTTGGAGTCACTGCCGCAGGTGAAAAGCATACGCCCCTTATTCAAAGAGATGAATGCTTCGCGGCTTGTACTGAAAATCCCTTCCCCGAGACCCTCATCGCCAACGCGAAGTGGGATAGGATGGACCATCCCATAGACCGTCACGAACCTTTTCAAAAAGCCCGTGGGTTCCTCACGGTCGGCCTACATGGGTATGCACTCTGAAGTGCTCAAATGTGTTCAAAGTGCATACCGTAGCGTTCATCTTGCCACG
>QYTT01083358.1:0-11305 GCA_006980735.1 Dasypogon diadema
ACACTGTACAACTTTTCAGAACACATAGTTTGATAAGTTATGAGCGCCATTTAATCACATCTTACCTTGTGAAAATACTTGCACGTGGAAGAGAGGTTTAGGAGATCATTTATCGTCAGATATTGAGATAAATCCAGAAGAAAATTTTCCGGCATTTCCGTTAGTGATGTGCCTTTTCCTGCTATCAACGACAGCATTTGGCTTACCCAAGAGTTTCCAGGATATGAAATATCTGAAGGTTTTCAGTTATTTATGTGATTTTTCAGAAATTTCTTTTCTTTATACCTAAAGGTAATTTGATTAAATCAAGCACAGACTTATTTGACAAAAATTCCAAGAAAGAGTATTTGTACTTTATTGGTAATGCCTTTTTTCCACTTTGCCATACGTGCAAAGTTACCTGAAATATTAAATGAAAGTAAGTTAGCAACGTTTTTGACTTGTATTTTTCTTTATATAGTCTGAAAGAAATTGCCACGCCACGAAATACATGAGAAGGAAGTCTAAAAAGCATTGCCTCCGTTTCAATCCGGTAATGCTGTTATTTTCTCTTCCATTATTAGATACTTAATATCAGAAATATTTCAAAAGTGTGTATTGTTTTTATTCACTACGCTGTGCCTATGCGTAGTCCGGATCAAGAAAGTGGCTAGCTGATGTCAGAATGGCTGAACCATATTTATTTTCAATAGTTCCACGTCTAGTAATCTTGTTTAGTGGTTATGAGTGTTTAATACTTGTTTGTTACATAATATATATAATATCTTTTACATTTTTATCTACCACCAATACACAACTTTGAGTTATAACATCATCGAATTAAAGAAATCTCAGGCCGGTGACCAAGCGGGCTGAGGCGTCAGGCTGCAGATTTCCTTCTCTGTGGATGTGGGCTCGATTCCGGTAAAGTGCGCAGCGATTTATATCGGTGCCGGTTGTTAAGCCAATCGCAATCCCAATCTCCTCTTCCCTAAAAATTTTCCTCCGCCTCTTTTGACCTCTGAGCTTAGGCAATACCTCAGAAAAAAGCGCAAGGATGACATTCTTCTAATGAGAATTTTTACAGATTGCCCGTTGTAAATGGGGAGTGGTATTGAAGATAATGCGAAATTGTTTCTGTTCGATTTCTCTAACATCCATCTTAATGAAATTGCACCGAAAATCAGGTGACCTGCCCGAAATGCTGCTTCCTTGTTATAACCTCTCCTGCAATCTTATACAGCATGCTTTTTGTGTCATTAAAACTCTCTATTATCTTATCCATTGCAATACCATGCTATTGGTGCCAGCGACATATATTATTATACAATGAAATTATTCATCACCATGTTAACTAACTGCGGGGGTATTGCAAAAGATCCCAGTAGGAAACTGACATATTGACACGTACGGTAATGAATGATTCAATTGAAGAATAAAACAAGTGTTTAGCACCAATGACTGATAATGCTAAGGGTAAGGTAGCAGAGAATTTCAATGATAGAATAATACCAGAGAAATTTCCGTTTTCCTGTTCAATTTTTCTTCTTCCTGTATAGCCGGAAACTTGAAAACCCCCGTATGTGATGTAAAATGATATCTGCATGTATTGCATGTCATTAATTGACGACACTTTTGGAACGAAAACTCTTGGAATACACATTCATCGGGGGCGAATAAGATCCTACGAAGGTGGCCATGACCACTGGCGATGATCTCATTGCGCTTCTAGTTCATATCGAAATATTCTTGCAGCCTTCCATTCAACTTCAATTTCTATGTTTGATCATATGTTTACGAAGGAGCTTACGACAATAAATATTGTTCTAAAATGTAACATTTAGTACCTAATTTTCGGGCCGTACTAACAGAAAGACATTCACAAAGTGCTAGCAAAAAGATAGTAATCAAAGTAGGTCTACTTAGTGCAAATAATTGCTGGATAAAATTTATAGGTGCTCAAAATAAATGGGAATTAAGGAGTGTGGAAGACAAATGTGAGGAATTATATAATATAATGTGTTTTATAATTAATAGAACTATGAAATATAGAAATAGAACTATGGTGACGACGTCACCGTGTTGACAAGCGACTCGCACGATTGAGCTGGCCGTTTCCAAGACAGAGATAGTCATCCTCGCGAAGAGGAGGATCAGCAATGTCCTACCCATGGCGATGGACGGAAAGCGAGTGCTGATGAAACATTCAGCAAACTCACCTTCGAGGGAGAGATCTGTCGTGCGGCCGACAAAGCAGCAACGAAGGTGGCGTACCTGTGCAGAATTAACGGCCCGAAGTCGAGTAAGCGACGCCTGCTGATGAACAGAACACGGTTTATATTACTTTATGGCGCTGAGATATGGGGGGACTAGATGAAGTTGGAGATGGATCGAAAGCGCCTAGCTTCCGTGTAGATATGAGGTGCTCTCAGGGTGGCCTGTGCATACCGTACAGTATCGGAACTAGCAGTCCTCTTTATTGCAGGGGTGATCCCAATTGGACTCCTTGCAAGGGAAAGAAAAGCCAGCTACGCCAGAAAAGCCGAGGCCAGGCGAAAGCAAGCCACCAAGGAGGAAAGATTCCACACCTTGAGTAGATGACAAGAGCTGCTCTAGCAAGAGGCGCTCCAGAAGGCAGCTAAAATATGAGGCCGAGTCCGAAATAATGTGGTAAGCGATTCCGGACTGGAGTTCTCGCGAACAGGGGAGGAATTTTAATCAGTACCCAGTAGTTTAGCCTGGCTTGGCTGGGAGTCCGTAAATCGAGTTCACCTCCTCAAAGTTAAAAATAATATCAGTTGGACGTCTGTCAACAAATGCCAAAACATAAATACATCCAAGGACCTGCTTGGATTTGTTGTAAATATTGCTCGAGGATACGACATTTACATTATATTACGCTACATTTCTATAAAATAAAGGTCAGGGCTAGATTGAATAAGGCATTCCCTTGATTTCGATGTTTTCTTGAAACTTTTTAAAGGTATTGTTTTTAATGCAAATAATTGCTGTGGATCCTTTAAAAGGCAAAGATTAAAAATTTTGGATATTCCTATAACAATCAGGACATCCCACAACGTTTACCTGTCTATACTATGTCTGCTTAAAATTCATGAAAAAGTTGTGGAATGAGTCATTCTACTCCCATAATTTCAGCATAACTTGATGAAAGGTGAGAATCTAATCAAGCGGGAATTTTCCTTTCCTAAAACCATGCTGCGAAGGTGCAGAAATCTTACCAGACTTTATGTTATTATATTCAGCAAGTAAATTCCTTAATAACTGCTAAATGCAGTTCTATCTTTCTCCTAGTTCGAAGTATCAGCGTATAAGAACATTCCACTGAGCTAGGGCATCCATTTTAATTAATTCGTCTGAAATGCTATCGATTCCCGAAACTGTCCCAATTTTAAGTCTCTTTAGACAGGACATGAGTTTGTGTATGTGATTGGGGATACGTTGGCTATTTATTGTCATTCTCATTCCGAATGATATTAGACCTCGAGTAAATCCCATTTTTAAAGTTCCTGCGGTCTCAAAAAAAGAATTTGGTGGCCTTCTTTAGCTCTTCTTTTTCTTCCATTTTCCCACCCGTTCTATCTACATTTCTAGCGTTTTATTGCCGTAGATGCGCGTAGTCGTTTTATGTCAAAATTCCAATTTGGCGCTTCGAGTGGATCTTGTGAAGTATCTTTTGCAATTAATCTGAATCTATGGATTGATCAATTAAATTTTATAATTTCTGCAAATCAGTACTTATTCCAAACTTGGGTATAGAAACTCGTTGTATGCGGTCAACAGCTTTCCACGTTCTACGTTGGCATAATACTGCTTTTCTGACTGATCTATCTCGAGCCGACGATGTAAAGAAATGCTTGGACCCGTCTCGCTGTCTAGAAACCACTTTCCATCGACAACTAAAGCATTTCAAAGCGTCGTAGATTGTTCGTACGTTGAGAAATGAATATCCTTTGGGAAGTCTTTAATTTATCATTTCATCTCATAATAAATAACTAATCAACACTACTTTCTTTTATAATAATTTGTTAAGTGTAAAGTATAATATATTAATGCCATTATTATTTTATTTCTTATTTCTATATTACTGCATATATTTTATGTAATAAATAAATTAAGTCTTCAAAATATAAAGGCGATTATTTAGAAATTTTAAATTTATATACAAAAACACTTTTAATATATATATATATTTAGCGATATTTTTAAAAATCGCATGAAAAGAAAAGAAAAATATTGTAGTTACCTTTCTCCCCTTTGTGGGCCGACAACTATTTACACTGTACCGTCTATGCATAGTTCCATCAAGCAAAAAGGATCGTCAAAAGTACTTGTATCCAATTTAAGAAACTTTTAGTATATAGTAGGATCTTTCTTTCACCTATCTTTAAAAAACTAAAAAAAACGAATTGAGCAATTTGGCTAAAACCTAACCAACTTTCTCAGTTATAAATTTATAATCCCCCTCACACTTTTCTTTTCTTCGGCAATTTTCTTTATGAATTCAAAGATTTCACTTTGAGAAAACTCTTCAATCGATGTCGTTTAAATAAAATAATATTACGCGAGAAAATTAATAACGATACCATCAACACATGAGATAATACCTTATTATTCATCTTCCGACAGCAATCAACTTGATTGAAAACCATGCATAAACGATTCTCTAGTGTAACACGTAATGAAGAAAAATAAACAAATAAGAATTGTAATATCCAAACACAAAAAGGAATAAAGCTAATTATTCTGCTTGGCACTTTAAAATCTAGAAATTTCCATAAATTCAAGAGTGCCCTCCATTTACACATTTTTGGTTTCTTAAAGATTCCCTAATATTGAAATTCTATCTTTTTCAAGATGGACTTGAAATGTATGTATCAAAACTCACGTTTTTATCGTGTGGCTCACCATAAGCACCTACACTTCCACGCTAAACTTTTCCGTACTAAGCAATATAGGTCAGAAATTGAAACGTAGGCAAGAAAGTATGTCTAGAATTCGTTCACCGTTTCGATAACATTCTAGACTGTTGCTTTTTAGTTGACAGCCAAGGTTGATGCCCTACGGAAGTTTAGATTGTGTAACTTCAGGTACAGGGAGGTGTACTCATAGCATTCAATCGCCATATTTTGTTTACAAACGTTAGGATCAATAAGACTAGGTAAAACCTATGCACCTCTTACTGTGACTCACTAAAAAGTTCTCGCCTAAGACTACATACCCCTTTCTCAGAGTCTTGCACTAAAAATCTTCTATTGCAAATACAAAGTGTTATGCCATGGTATTTTAATATCATCACTTAATATAGCCTTTATTTAAAAATTCACTTAATCACCTCACTTCACTTAATAACTGTCCGTCTATCAAAGGTAACTTACTTCGTTGAACTCAACTCTTAATCCGCAGTACAGTTTCCTCGGCTGATAGGTTGAAAATAACTTCTCCAGATACAATTTTTTCGGCTTAGCAAAGCATCCCATTTCTCGAAGCTCGAGTCCTCTTTAAATTGTAAATAAAGCTGAGATGGGTATCTAACTAAAGCTTGAACAGAGACTCCAAGTTCTCTGGAAAGATCTTTGAATCTACCTTCGCTTTCTCTTTTATTTACTCGGTATTCATTCGCAACCCAGAGATGGTGACAGTGACAGCTTAAGAATTATTTTTCCCATGCAATGTGAATTCGATGTCAACTAAATTTTCATAGCCGATTTGTTTATATCCTAAGAGTAGGCAAACCATCGGAATTTCAAATTGTTACCACCTATATGGAGGCAGGGCTTGTGAAGAGAAGCCAGTTCGCACGTGAGTAACAGGAGGAAACCTCTTTAAATTTCTTGTTTAGTTAAGAAATAAGTGGATTAACGACGAGTAAACGGCATTGAACCTAGAATAGATAATGCGGCATAATTTCTGTCCTACTACGTATACATAAGAATATGATTTAAAAATATGTAGCATATGGGATTTTGAAATCACGTTCCATGTCTGATAACTAACACAACACCAGTAGTCGTTTTACAAAATGTAATAATATATTTTTTGCTTTACATTCTACGATTCTTGATTTATCAAGCCTGATGGTCTCGTTGCCCAGAAGGGAGTATTGATGTATTATACAAAAGTTCTTATCAGTTCTGACTATTATTATCACCGTAGCGAGTAATCATGCATTTATCATTCGAAAGGTATACATGCAAGTTAATCGCTGCCTTCCGGTCCTACTTCATCACTCTTCCAAAAGCCTCCTGACTAGTTCGCGTCGGAGTTTTCTAAGGAATTCCGCGTTTTTTATGGGCTAGCCTGTGACATTAGTCCACCCGTTCGCTAATACCGGCTAGTGGCATATAATGTGCTCTTCCATTTCTGTATCATTTAGGCACAACCCGAATGTCTCATTGTCTATTATTGTCATACTTTTGAAGTGATATCCAAAGATTATGTACCCAATAATCAGAAAAATTAGTGATCCACACTCTATGCTTAGAAATTTCCTTCTGGCCTTTCCTAGTGTGCAAGTAGGTTGTCATATTTTCTAACTGATTTTGAGGTTCTTCTATGACCCATTTCTCGATCAAATTGTTCAACATGCTTCTCCCAATGGCAGGATATGTTTCTCGGCCTTGAACCCCATTGCCCCCCTTGCTTTGCTAAGGTGTCAACGGAAATGATGTTCATTTCATTTCATTTATTTATCCCAATAAGTACACAACATTATAAAAATTATTTCGTACTAAATATACTGTTTAGGAGTAGTAATGAACTAACTAAGAAATTCAAGTAAACAAGGATTAAGCAATGGAATAATGATTATAATTCCCCACAATGTGCTTAGGCAAAAAAGCTTTTTAAGTCTAAATCTGAAAACATTGTTAGTGCTCGTATTTTGGATAAAACCAGGTAAAGAGTTCCAGAGACGTAAGATCTGAACAGGATAACAGTTACGCATTGCTAATTTACTAAAATTTACTAAAACGAGGAATAACCAGGTTAAGATTACGCGGGGAGGGAATAAAGCGACTAACTTTTGTTCACTTTACTCCCTCCCGCGTAGGCATGTCTACCAGAGTGGAGAAAAGTGAGGTTTTTAACATTTAAAAAGCAGGGACAGGGTGCGCCCTAATAATCGTGTCCTAAACGAAGATATGTGTTCGAAGCGGTACATTCCAAAAATAAATCTAGTGCAGTCATTAAAATGAGGCATTGGAAGAACTCTTACTAATTTTAAACGGATTTCAATGGGAAGAATACTGGCAAAAAGACGAAGCCTTCTGAATCCTGCGTAAGCTTTGCTAAGCATGGTGTTGACATGATCACAAGACTTTAACCCCTGATTTAGCTCTACTCCAAGGTTGGTAACCTTACAACACATAGGCAAGGCGACATCACTGACATCTCAAGGGGACCGTTGTAAAAACTTATCCATTGTGACTTCGCCGGATTCAAAACTAGCCCATTATCAGGAGCCGAATTGTTAATTCTGATCAGATCGTTGTTTATCCGTGCAATACAATCCTCAATAAGCTCAATTGGTCTACTTAAATGCATTGGACATCATTTGCATAGAGATGAGTCTCAGTGTCAACAACCGAATTAGGTACATCATTGATAAGTAAACAGAAAAAGTAGAGGACCCAGTACAGAACCCTGGAGAGCACCCCTGCAGACATGCAGGACATCGGAAAACTTCTCGTTAACTCTATCTAGCTGTACACGATCAGCCGAAAAGCTCTTAATAAGAGAAATGGCCGTAACTCAAAAATTGAAATGCCTGGATAACTTGTCCAGAAGAAGAGGATGGTTAACCTAAAGTCGAGTAGAACTAACTTAGAGAAATAGTTTTCGTCCTGATATTAGTTGTAATTTTCAGAAGAGCAGATTTGCAATTCTGGAAGGACCTAAAACTAGATTGACAACAACTCAATAAATTAAATTATTTTAGAACAGCCAATTATCTGCTTATACGTCACTTTCTCCAGAATTTTAGACAGAAAACAAAGAATACTGATTGGACGAAAATCAGAAACAAGGTCAGTTTTGACCTTTTTTATGATCGGAAGGACAATGGAATTTTTCCACGCTTGAGCGAAAGTAGAGGAGGTCAGACAAGAGTTAATGATATAACGAATGAAGGATGAAATAGCAATGGAATAAATGTCAGTTATTAGTTCATTAATATTAACTCCACTTTGAACATTGCCAATTGACAATTGCCTCGGAGACAAATTGGACTGCATAGTAGAAAAAATGATTGAATTTGTGAGGGCTGAAGTGGAAATTATCATTTTTCTTATCAACAATACCAGCCTGAGACAGATTCTGCCAAAGAATTTTAGGTTTTAAGTTACTGTCAAATTTTGAGACAAAATTAGACCTCTATTGCGAGCTGCTTTATAGGACAGACGGCTTTCAATATTCCTATTTAGTATGAAATGACGATACAAGTATTCATCAAGTCGTGAGTCAAGGACAGCCATAAACATTGTTTTGTTTTTTTTTAGAGAAACATACTTATCATAAAGATACAGAACTAACGACGAAAAGATATCAACCTGCTGATCAACAGTTGTAAAAGCAAATAAATACTGTCAAGGCAATGTAGCACATTCTTCAAGGAGTCTCTCATTATCAATTCACTTGTATTCGTTATAGGTTGTTTTAAGGTATTGCCTAAGCTCAGGGGACAACCCTATGATGCACACAGCAAGGCTTAGGTGGAAGGAAATTGGAAAAGGAAGATTAGGAAATTTGAACCTGACAAATGTTGCAAATGAGCCACAATTTTTGGAACAAAATTTTTACTGTGATGTTGCACAGTGGCTTCACAATTACAATTCTTGTCAGTAGAATTGCCTCAACTACTGGTACCCAGATAGTCGCTGTGTCCTGTGCGGAATTTAAACCCATGCCAACAACATACAACAATCCAAATTTTTTTGACAAAATATCATCGTTATTTTTTTTCTAGAACCGAAAGAAAAACATGTTTTGAAGCGCCCCCCTCTTACCCTTATGCTGTGATCTCAGATAACTGAAATATGTACAAGACGTCAATTCGGAAGAAGTTACTAGGTGTAT
Source organism: Dasypogon diadema (assembly GCA_006980735.1). NCBI lineage: Eukaryota > Metazoa > Arthropoda > Insecta > Diptera > Asilidae > Dasypogon > Dasypogon diadema. Next base: position 9,073 of record QYTT01083358.1, read on the forward strand.
ATTTAAATGAAGGGGAAGACTGCAGGGTTGCTTGCTTTTAGTGCCAAGTTTTGGAAGATATCGGCGACATCACTCTGCACAATCTGTAATATGGGCGAGAAAGAAGACCTGTTCCATTTCCTTGCAATCTTCCCACTACTCAGAGATAAAATAATGCTTTAATGCTTGATAAAATAATGCTTTAATGTTTTGATAAAATAATGCTTTAAAAGAAACCTTAGGATACCTAAATGCGAAAAATTGGATGGTACTATACGAACATTTGCAAGCCGCTATCAGATTTAGAAGCGTTATGGTGCAGAAATTCAACGACTGAATTAAATAATAGGAAAAATTGATGAGATTTAAGATTTATCCAGGCCAAATAAACTTTAAGTAATCTAATCTTATAAGGTAGGCATTAAATATTAAGACCAGCGCTACAGAAACTAATTTAGCATAATGAAGAAAATATGCTACAATTTATCTTAAAAGTATGAATAAACACTATTATTGCTATATGTCAGAGTAACTGGCAGAGTAATCTACAGTTATCCGTCCAATTACAAGGATTCCAGTGTAGCAATCAAACTGCTGCATCACGATCTTATGCATCCGAGTCAGTTGTCACAGATCGACCAGCGGGTTCAGAGGGCTTGTACACTTTGTAATAGAGAGGGCACTCTGTTCCATTGGTACTTTTCCTGCCCAGTGCTGGGTGACCTAATGGACCTCGTTGATCGTATGTGTCGGCTAGTCCACCTCCTGGAGCCAAGGATCTGTAATGATGTAAACTGCTTGGTCGGTTTGTGCTGACGCTGGCCAAGTCCAAGGTTTACCTCTATTCTTTGACGGTAGAGAACAGGTATCAAACCAATGAGATAGTACGACGCCATTAAGTCCCTGCCTGGCAACGAAGAATGCCGTAAGCACCATGTAAACGTGTCTGATCCCACAGTTTGGTCCCGCGAGTCCAAAATCTATGGTTCATAGGCTTTTTTATGTTTTTGGCATTTTTAAATTCAAAATTGTTTATTCTTATTGAAGTTTTCACCTGCCTGGCATTAAATGTTTTAAGGCCTATTCACACTATCCAACACTCTTCAGACAATTTGTCTGATGCAAGTTTCCGCCAAATTTTTGTTTCGTTCACACTTCTCCGTCAGTCAGTTAACATCAATCAATCGCCAAATCACGTTTTTTTGGTAGAACCGTCAACAAAGTACTCAAAATGTTTAAGAACTTTTCTAATGAAGATTTAGCCTAGCGGTAAGCTACCCTTTGAATAAACTAGTTGATGAAAAATTTACTTACCGGTTTTATTTAATTCGTTTCCAATTTTTTTTCCAAATTTCTTCTTTTTTATTGGTGTCACTGTAAAATTTACCTTTAATGTCATACAAAATTTCATTTTGTTGCACTAAAATAATTAATTTTTCCTCGTCCATTTTAAAAAAGTGTCTGAACGCACGCGATTCACAATTCAATTCGCTGATCCAACATACGACGTCATCGATCAGTTTTCCTCCGTCCGTCAGATAAAATATTTTTGGAGAGAATTTTTGTTTGAAACTGTCTGAGGCCAGATGTGTCGGTGACTGCATGTATGAATCAGTATATCTAAACTGCATAGAAGAATATTTTTAACCCCCGACGCAAAAAGAGGGGTGTTATAAGTTTGACGTGTCTGTCTGTGGGTGTGTCTGTCTGTCAATTTAGTTTTTTTTTGTATTAAAGGTGACTTATGGGCGAGTGTTCTTAGACATGTTTGATGAAAATCGGTTGAGCCGTTTAAAAGTTGTGGGGGGTGAAAGTGGGGAAGAATAACCGAATGTCTGCAAATATACTCGAGTGGGGTCTCAAATGAAAGCACACTGAAAGAGAATATTGATGACTTAATCGAGAGTGTTCTTAGCTTCATATTTATAAAAAAACAAAAAACATTATATTAAAGAGTTGAAGACTAATACATATAAACATTAAGTAACAATTATTACTTATAGAAACAAAAACTAGTAATTAATAAGTAAAATAAAAGCGAACAAGGTTGACCTTAAATAATAATCTTTACCTTAAATATAAATTTGAGAATTTTCGACAAGAACCTATGTATTTACAACTTAACAAAGTCTACATTATAATAAGTATGTACCTATAAAAAGTATAAAATAAAAAATTAAATTAAAAATTTAAAAAACCCCCGACACAAAAACCTAAGTTCCCTTTAAAAAGTAAAAAATAATAAAAAAAACTC
>QYTT01083359.1:0-51816 GCA_006980735.1 Dasypogon diadema
ATCGATGCTAAAAACATCGATGTTCTTAAAACATGGGCATTCGATGGCCACCACTACACCAAGTTGAGTCCCCTACTACTAAATGCGGTATAATTCCTAACAACTGACAGATATAAAGTTAAATTTCAACAATATACACTATTTAATAAGCTTTTTCGATTACTACACCAGACCAGTCCCGAATTGCACAAAAATCTTTAGTGCTGCATAGCCTTTGACCCGGCATACTGAAGATGGGACTTGTGAATGAACAGAATTTATTGCCTTATTGAGTAACTGACACATAATATGGAAGAAGGCAAATGTACTTAACAAGCACCACAGCAGAGGCGGAGTACTACTTTGAAAGTTGGCTATGGTAAATGTAGATGTAGCATCAATTTATTTCGGAAAAATATCATAATCTTGTTTTTTGCTTCTTTTTCGCCGCAATTTCTACATCAATTTCTGGGAAGTGTTATATTAAATTTCACTGTTATAAGCACATGTCGTGGAAAAATCGAACCAAGATTTATGCCCTTCAATTGAAAAGATTTTGACCCTCCTTTCAAAGCAGCCCCAATAACATAAATACAAAATGAACTCGCACAAAGTTGTATATTTGCTTTACTGAAAACCTTTTTGAGGACTTTGTTTGCTCAGAAGTTGTCGAGTATACCTGAAACAGATTTGCTCAATGCAAATTGTTGTCACTTCAAATTTTCATTTGCTTTTTAGATCTTTCGTTGAAATAGCTCAGTAATAGCTTTGCCACTGATTGAAGTCTTCTGCCTCCGATTAAATTGATTTATTTCTTCTTTTCTAAATTTTCAGGGCAGACGTGAATGTTTTGTAATCGTAAAATCCCATTTTTTTCAGGAATTATGCCGTCTCCTTTAAAGACTTTTCGTGAAACAAGCGAATAATATTAAGACAGGACAAGAAAACTATTTTAAAAGTTTCAATTTAGCTGTTCACACAATCTAGATATTCTAGATAAAGCAACTTTATTCAAGTATAATGCCGCCGCTCCCACATAGAAGTGTATGGTTTAAGGTCTTGCGAATCTAAACCCTTATTGTTCTTTTGATCTAAAGATGTTGAAATTTACACATTGTTCGCAAGTTCCTGAAACTGCAGAAGTTTGCTAACTTCTAATCGAAGCTCTCATAATTTATTCAAGAGTGGAGCTTGCCCAGAACTATCGCAAGGAATTTCATTTTACTTTGAATTAAACCGTAATTAAAATTTCATGAAGTTCCCAGTGTCACCAAGGAATGTGATTTGCCTATTTCTATCGCAATTGCGCCCCATAAAGCCCACACATATTTCCCGAATTCCTCAAATTCCAGCCTTTAATTTAGAAACTGCCATTGGCACTGGCTGGCTACTCGAATTTTTGCCCATCTGTTCGACAAAGCGATCCAATTTTTTCCTTTGGTTTTTTTGCATTGTTTGGGAGGTGGCCGTCTGTTAGGTTAATTAGAAGCATAAATTTAATGACCTCTATTTGCATAAAACACGAAAACATGTATTTTCCACTCATGTTACGAAGATCTATGCTTTCCGCTTTACGGTGTATCACATATTTACACGTGCATGTTACCAAGAGGTTTTCCTAAGTAGTCCAGGCTAGCCTGGTAAAGTGGCTCTTTGCCCTTTTTGCGGCTTTGGCGGAGTTAAGCTGCATTTTATGCAAAGGGAAAATTCCCTTTGAGGTGCTCAACTCCAGTCGTAAATTCGTGCAAACTATTTTGCTTATTGAAACAGCACTTTTGCTGGTATTTTTTGCTTCAAGGAGCTTAAATTAAACAATACGTAAATAAACGCTGTACGCTCCTACCTCAAAGGCTATAAAATAATTAGAAACTGGGGAACAGAAAGAATGAATCACACGCATCAGAGTAAAATTAGACCTTCTTCTTAATAAGTTCCACCCGGAAGAGGAAGACTTTAGAAGGTTTGACGTCATAAAGACAGCATAAGGCGACAGCATTCAACAAGGAACAAGAAAACATTCATTGAAGCAAATTCGGGACACTTCATTTGAACTGAAAACTTTATATACATACTAAATGAGATGTTCGAAATGTTGTGGCACGAAAAGCAAAACAGAAAAGCATCTTAAATTTGGGTTTTCTAACTTCGTATGCAAAATACTTTACCGAGCTACGCAAAACATTCATTGAGGTAAATTTCAAAACGAATGGAGTAGCATTATAATAAAAAATAACAGTATGAACTAAATTTAGGTAACTACGAACTAAATTTACTCTTATAATTAAGCAAAAAATATAGGAATAATAGTTTTCTACCAATCAACGGCAGGTGTGCAGTTTTTATTAAACGTGGATATGACGTCACTCGGAAAATGAAAAAAAATGTATGGCGACTGGTCCGAATGCGGCCAGAATAGAGACAAATTCTATTACATTTTTCACGGTATAAGTAATAAAAGTTAAAAATATATCTGGCTGCAAAGTCGTCAGGGTTTAGAAATAAAAAAAAGCAAAGCTAATGACAAGGGTGCAGTAAGTGTGCTAAAAAAATAAGCAATTTTCAGGATTTTTTTTTAAAGTTAATATTAATAATAATTCTTTTTTAAATAAAGATTGTTCTTTATACTCGTATTTTTTAAGATATTACATCTATAAATAAAAAAAACTACAACGCATAAAAAATGAGAGAAAAAAATAGAAACAAAAATCGACCAAATTCTGCACAGGCCGCGACGATATATGTACGTATCTGGGTACCAGCGGTTGAGTTGAGACAATTTCTACTGACGAGAATTGTACTTTTGAAGCCACTGGGATGTTGCACGGTAACAATTTCACGCCAAAAATTGTGGCTCACTTGCAACATAACTTCCTAATCTTACTCTTCCCCAAGTTCCCTCCCACTAAGCTGTACTGAGTGCATCATAAGGTTGTCCCCTGAACTTAGGCAATACTTTAAAAAAAACGACTTGTGTCAGTGATAATTAAAATATGATAGAAATGTTCTTGTGTTAGCTGTTTGAAGAAATCTTCTAAAAGCTGTGTCTATAGTTGTTTCATAAATCTAATTGTGAGTTCAAAATCCGGGCTTTAACACGTTGAATGCCATGGAGGTCGTCGGTGGTCCCCATTTGAAAGCTCTCTCGGAACAAATTAATTTTAACACATATTTCTCTCAGGAAAGCTTTTATGCTAATTGTGGCATTCAACGTATTAACTGATATAAGTTCGTACAAGATATCTGCATGTTAGTATCTTAATAGCCAAAATCTGTAATTTTTCTCTGACTTTTATAATATATATATTATAATACATACATATGTCACTTTAGCATTGATTTCCATGATATCATGAGTATGACGTTTATTATACGTGTAATCTAACTATTGACTTCATTTATTGATGGCTTTGATTTTATCAAGAAGGCTGTAACTTTCCTTTTGAATTTATAATTATTTTGTTATTAGTTTAGTTATTCTTCGCTTCCTTCTGTGTAATATTATTTTCAGTAGACAAAAGAACAAATAGTATTCCTAGAATTGAAATAGTTATTCGAAGAATCTTCTATGAAAATCTGGTTGAGTCTTATACCTTTTGAGTTCTGTACGAATCTTTTGATGAAATATTGAATACTATATTTCAGACAATGGAAAATTATTCTCATATCAGACAGTGCTCATGGTAACTCAGAGCAGTAACGATATACAGGTTAAATAATTCTAAGGAATCTTCGATAATGTCTTGCCCAGGGAATTGTGAATGGAATGTTTTAGCCGCTTCATAACGTGAACATACAAAACCTTCTAAAATGCAAGTCATGAGCTGGAATATTGAACTCTTCTTTATGAACGGTTTAAGATAGGAAAAATTTGTCTTATATACTTCATCAGCTTATGTGCTGCTATCTTAAAGTGTTCGTAAAAATACAGTTCATATGTTAGTACTCAAGGCCAGTTCATGGTTTGTACATACTTCTGAAAGCTTTGACCGAGTCTTGCTTATCTTAAAAATTTCATACCTGTGTTGTTATTTATTAAGAAAAATTACCCAGCAAGTATTGTTGTGAAGCCATTATGAAAAATGATTCATTGTATATTCTACACAAAGGTTTCTTTTAATATCGTAAATAAAATGTAACAAACTTCTATATAGAGTGAAAGATCTAATCCAACTTTTTTAATTTCCCTTTTGAAACAAAATGTGCTCTACGGAAAGTCGTAATAATCAAAATTCAATTAATCACTTTCAGTTATTACAAAATCAATGAAACAAAGAAATTTCCTGTCATATTTGTGTAAATATTTTTTAAAAGATGTTAATCCTCTAGACATCCCCTAAATATCTGGCGACTGGCGTTACGGTAAATCATGCACGTAATCGTTTTATTGGGGCCACAGTTATATACAAATTGTTCACCCCTTGATTGATGGCTCTGCTCCGGGGGTTTTTTTTAAGGGATCCGAGCTTTCTTTCGTTTTTTTCTCTTCATATTTTTTTTATTTCTCTGAGCAAATTAGATTGATGGTCTTCTTCAATTTTACGCTGTGGGCTTGTCCATGTCAGTGATGGTATTACTGGCTGAATAATGAGGAATTACAAAATGGGTTTATAGGAGTAATTCCGCTAATGACCCCCAAAATTTCATTCCATTTTTGTAAGATGGTCGTAAATTAATAGAATCGTATTAAAAAGTAATGTATTAAATGATAAGAAATAAATCAGTTGTTACTTTGTGAGAAGAAATACTGGTGAGTACAGGTCATGGTAATAATGTAAATTTCTCAGGATGTCACGAACAGTATCATACATCTGGGTTATATGGACTAAAAATGTGCCTCAAAAAGAAAAGAAAAGTAAAGATAAATACATCCACAAGTTGATCTAATTAGTAAGGGTAGGCATATGTTAATTTAAATTTAAATTGGATTGTGTGGGAGTGACAAAAGTTCTTTGAAAATAATTCATAAATATCCAGTAAAAGGAGTTTAAATCTTTATCCACCTTCCTATGTATAGCTAGTAAGTTGGAACAGACTTTTGTGAATTATCTTGAAAGAAATGTCAGAGACAATATCTTAATAAAAACCCGAAGTTCAACGTTATATAAATTTTAGTGGAAATAATTAAAAAATTGAGCCTTAATTTCATATGTTGGACAGCGTAAGAACCCCTTCTCTAGTTCCAGGCATTGATAAGCAAATCTTTGAATGTAAAATAGCAGTACGATTAGTATTCCCATTTCCACTAGTTCTTATAGGATTTTGCCAACATTTTAAGAAAAACACGTTGCATTCGCATCAGCATGCGTATCAGGTAGACAGAACCACAATAACCGCCTTACATGACCTATTCTTATTCTCGAGGCTGCAAAAGGTGTTGGATGACAAAGAGATTGCCCTAAGCGCCTTGTTAGACACCGGAGTTTTAATTAGTATTTAGTATACGTGACATGAGTCTTGCTTCGTGGACATGACAATTCAGGTGGTAGATATGACTGTGCAAATTCATTGAATCGGACTATGTAAATCTGATCTGGACGACATGGTTTTGTGCAGATTTTATAGGTACGATAGCAGAATGTATTAATTGCCTCTTCAAATGGTGCCATAATATCTTGCCGTTGTTATTAAAATCTTCCAGCAGAGTAACAGAGTAACTCAATCAGAGGTAAACTCAGGCTAAGCCATCATTATCGTGAATATCACTTCACTAACGTCGTTTTTGTACAATAAAAGTATGAAGTATAAAAATTCTGATTATAAAAAATTTTGACTGTTTTAAAATGTAGAGAAATTGAAAAAGGCATAGCATGGTAACATTTAAAATATATAAAAAGAAAAAGTAACAGTTTTCTGCTATAGTAGCAAAGTGGTAACTGGTAACACTGGTCAGGAAGGAATTAGTTTTCTTCTCATAAATCGTTTCTCTTTTATTTTCCTCATTTTCTCTTTTTTCAAATCTAGCGTGAGGAGATCTCTTTTAAATTTAGAGTTAGACTTTAGATATATTTTTTCAGATACAAACACAAAAACACAATATACTTTTCAATTTATTTTATACTTCGCTACAGTTAAAAATTTTCCAACTTTGCTTTGAACATCCAATGGCAATGAACCATCACCGATTTTAGAGGTAATGATACCCAAATTGAGAAAGGGCAAACAATACACACCCACACCTTCCAAGTAACTACCAATGCAAGGGTTTTGAAATATCTTAAATATACGAGCAAAAAACAAGGCCTTTTAAGTAACTTTTCATCGAAGCTCTTCTTAGATTTCCTATGAGGGTATTCCTGTCTAGTTTTGATGGGACTTTTCTGCTAGCAACAGAATAAAAATTGCCAGGAAAAAGTGTCAACGTAACTGACTTGTGTTCGTGGCTATCTTTATAAATATTTATTTGGAACACGTAACCAACTACAAATTTCTTCCTCTGTTAAAATATTTTGTGTAATTAGGCACAACGCTCAAGGGAGCAAATACCGAAATATTTTCTTACCGCCCTGCAAGGGATATTTTTATGAGACCCTGAAAACTGGCAAAGCTGAAATTTACAATGACCTATCCCATCGTGTTACACCAGATTACAGTAAATCATTATCGATCCACAAATCATCCTAGTCCTGAAAGTGGATCTATGCTATTATGGTCTACTAATAAATAAATTTCTCATCACCTAGCACCTGGCATAGGTTATTGTACCTAGTGCCTTGCCTACTTCGTAATTAAGTTTACTCTCATTATATCTCATGGAGCATAATTTATGATTAACAGAAATCTGTTCTTCTGCTGTGTGCACCATCATAAATCAGTGACATCATCATGAGCATGTTACGATAGGAATAATTAATTGCCATATATGAAGATTGATTCACACCTCTGGTGCTAAAATCTGTATCATTGTAGTAGCTATCGCCTCTGCTCTATTGTTACAGTGCGCTATTGCAATGCGATGTATTCTGTCTGGTGCTACTATGCAAATATTCGCAGTTGCATACAGGAACAATTTGTCTGCAAACTTTTAAGCAGCATTTAAGGATTTAATATACTCACCTGGAAAATTAGTTTGCAAGTAATTTTCTTAAATAATCTGACAACATTGATATTTCGTCGGGAAATTTGCAAATTGCTGCAAGCATTAATTTACGCCAAGTTAGATGCGATGTCTCAAGCAGTTGGTAACAGCAATCTTGTCTCGTTAGACTAATAGCGTTTAGAATGTGTTACTACCTAATGCATGCTGTTCTCAAAATAGCGCTTAAGAGCAGCTATGGAAATTGGGAAATTGCGAATGACTTTTAATCAAATGAAATTCATTATAATTTGGAAGGTTTCGGAAATGCTGCACAGCATAAGCAAAACTTCAACATTGAAGCTACGTTTATTAAATATATCCTGTGGTATTTCATCAAATCTATAGTACAGCATTTTCACTGTTGCAATAATACTTAAACAAAAAAATATTTAAATCTGTGAGTAAATTAATTTATTAAAAAAAATGTAAACAAAATCTCAAATTTGTTTTTAATTTGTCTTCCAGTTAAACAGGCAAATTCGACAAAAATCATTATTTTAACACAATCACGGTTAAAGCAGATAATATCAATGCACCTGATTAGCATCGACAGGACAGTAATTAGAAATTTTCAAAGCCTTACTCCTAATACTTTTAACATTTTAAAATCAAGAAATTTATAGAGTAACAGACCTGGTGCAACAGATACAGTCATGCAGAAGTTTAGCTGAGAGGGCAATAAGGGGTTCGACGGACTGAATAACAACTTGGACTGTAAAAGACTGACAACACTTGTGTGAGATCTGTCCACGATGATAAAACCTTGGACGGCATCAGCTTTATCTAAGAATCTAAGAATCGCTGAAGAATAAAAATATTATTTTCCAGGGATAGTGTCAATCCATAAAATCTACTCTGAATGAAATTGTATAAAGACGATAGGTACTCAAGCTTAATAAAAATAAATTATAATTCTCAGTTAACGTCTGTTAAAATTTTAATAGAGTAACCTAAAAACGTGGATATATTTTAATTATATGATATTCGACTGGCTCGTCAAAAGATACAATAATAGGTCCCGAACCGAAAAACAAACACCCATCCGAACGAAACACCCAATATAAAAATGGAACAGCATATGCCAAGGATCTTCATGCCTGGGGGAAGTTCAGTTTCTGGTACGTGAACTCTAGATCCTGGGCGCCCTTCCGTTTGAAGCTAGCTGTAATGCGAGCTTCTACGGTGGGTGACTGTTTTTCTCTGTTTCTCATGGGAACACATCAAACCAACGAACGCAAGACCATCTTTACAGGAAGCTTTAAGCAGCAAATCCCCAATCCCCAAACACAGCTGACGAACATACCGCTTAAAGTCGTTACAGACGAAGCGATCCTGGAAAATAGGGATGATTGAGTCGAACTCAAATTACTTGGTTACAGCTTTCAGTAAGGTTTCTTCATACGTGGAGAATAAAGTGATTCTTACAGCAACATATTAGCTGAATACTTCTGAGACCATCTGAAAAAAATGACATGCTGGAAATTCTATAGAGGAGTTGAATCAATCAAAATTTATAATTGAATGAAATTGCCACATAATTCACTCTCTGTCAGATTTTTATATAGCAAAATTTTATCCATAGAAGAAAATATGTTCAGGTGCTGGAAGGATTCTTTCATGACACTAATTATTTCATATTGTGCAAGCGTTGGGATATGCTAACAACAATTATCTCAGACTGTTTACAATGAAAGCATTTTAACTTTATCCTGGACTGTAATTGGTTTCAGTTCCTTGCGCAGCAGTTTGTTTCGCGTATAATTAGAGAGTATATATCCAAACAAAGTAGAAAGTGCTGATATCGCTGACTCTATTTATTCAAAAGCGAAGGTAAATACATTCCTCGTGCCAGAGTTTAAAATTGTTATATTTCGTGCCTGGATGGACGAACTAATTGATACACAGTTGACCTAAATTATTTGTTCGACTCGTGTTTGTATATCTCCAGTTCTTGTCTTCCTCCCGGAACTTAAAGTAAATACGATAGTTTTCAACGAATTCACCAGGGAGTATTTTTAAATAAACTTTTTCAAATTTTTCGTATAGTGCTGTTAGGTATTACTTCAAAAACCATAATGCAGCCAAGCCAAGATAATCGAAATTTAAATTAAATTTCATATTATCCTAAATCTACTGATTTATAATGTTTATTTTGTTTGAGGGATTTGAAAGATTGAAACGTCTTTTATATAGTTGGTTGGTTTATTCTAGAAGTTTTTGTGAATTTTATATTTATTCGGAATTAACGAAAAAAAGCGATATCTGTTCCTCTCCAGGTGAGAGGTCTTTCTTCGGAGTAAGGTTGGTATTGGGGTTTTATTTGTTGAGTGGTAGATGGCTCTGGAAAAATTTATATTTGACAAATGGTTGCCAGATGGATGTTACGTCATCGTGAATCTTCTAACTTTTATTTTCGCATTCGGTGTATGTTTTAGATTGTGACAATGAGTGGAAAATACTTTAAATCAACAGGAGGAGGACTTGAGTAAGCATATTCAGTAATCATATGACCTAGACTGAGACTGCGATATCGGTTTAGTCTGAATGCACCCAGAGGTATAACCTCATTCTACGTGTGCGTTGGATCTGACTCTCTGATTAAGCCAGTCTAATATTAAGTCATCGGTTATGAATTTCAGCTGCTGGACGCTATTTCAATTTCGATGTTGTGATTGTTATTGGAGTTGAGCTTCTTGAATTTATAAGACTATAACAGCTAAACTTACCCAGAGGTTACACCAGTGAACCATACAAACCTGAACAAAATAAGTTAACTGTTTCAAGCTGTTTAAAAATATTTGAGAGCTGTTGAGAGTTGTTTGAAGGCTGCTTACAGGTGGATGAATCCTTTTGAAAGTTGTTCGGAAGTTATAGCAACAATTATTCTGAAGGACATGAGAGTCCATCTGAGAGCTGACGTTTACACTGTTTACTGTCCACTATCCAGCGCAATTTGTAAACGTTTTCAAGCCATCAGATCTCCCAATACATAAACTTATACTGAGAGTAAGATGTTGCTACGGAACCTCAACCTGCAGCCGCCGGAACTTGTTAATGATGTAAACTGAAATCGAAAGCTCTGAAACGCAATGATTTCGAGACCACAAATATTTTGACTAGGTGTTCTCGAGAGGAGTTACCACCAATACCCTTGATACCATTGTATTTCCCTGTTGAGTTTAAAAGATTGGAGGTTACCCCTCCACCACTCGGAGAGCATTCCTCATGATGTCAACAGTAGTGAAGTAGTAAGGACATTTCACAGAAAAGGTGATAATACTCCTCCCTGTGGACATCCTCGTGCGACCGGACTGAATACTGATTGCCCTATTTTTCAATGTGTTGTCCACACACCTCACAACCATCGGGTCAACTTCACGTCTTACCTCATGTTTTACCCGATTTAATTTTGGAGTTGATTTTCATTATCTAAGCACCAAAGCTTACTAACCACAATTCGTAAATTGAAATTAAAATTTAATTAAAGAAAATAGCTTCATTTTTAGTCGGTAGCATCGCTTATAAGAAATCCTTTCATGCCTAAGAACAGCTGGTAAAAGTTTCCAACCTCTTATACACTTTTATTTTATTGTGACTCTATCACACAAGGATTACCGTCATTTAAATATTCAAATTATACTTCTGAGAAACAGCTTCGAAACTGCACAATATATGCTAGCAAATAGGAACATATAACTGCATTTAAGAGAACGGTAACTTATTCAATTATAAAGATTCCTGGAAAATTGCTTTTAACAATCTTTTTACTTATATATCTCAAAACTTTAATTCTAGAGTTAAATTCTTTGATATGGTTGCATTGCATTGCATTAACCAGCCAAATGTAAATTCCTTACAAAGGTAAAGATACTAATTGCCATATTTCCTACCTCAGTAATTACTCGCTTCTTCACTTCCGTAAATATCGTAAGAATTTATAATTTCTTAAAGCAGACATAAGTTAAATTGTCTCCTCTGATATGAAAATTCAGAAAAATTGTCTTAACAAGTTTGTCTGCAATCAAGTCAACTTCTAAGGGAACTTTATGCTACCCGAAACCATCTTAATTTCGTTTTAATTGAGGCAGATGTATCTTTGGTGAAATTTTAATTAGTTAACAAAAATATATCAACAGGGCGCTGTCAGATTGTGCATATTTATTAAAGACGGAATTAAAAATTTAATGAAATTTCTGCTCGATGAAGCATCACTATGGAATTTTTTCAAACTTTGTGCCCTTTCCTGTTAAAAGGCAGCAGTAAAATTACTGATCCTTGAATTATCGCTGTAGTAGCCCTTACATAACGAAAGCTCCCTATAATGAGTGGCTTCTATCAGAAACTAATGACTTTTTGGGATGTCGTAACCAGTCAAGAGTAACAATTTCCAGAGAATTGAAGTTATGGACCTTTTTATTGAGTGGCTTCTTCTCAAAGGTCAAACTTTCATCACGTTAATATTGGATTAAACTCCGACTGAATATGAGGTGCGACACTTGAAAAAGAAACCCACTTGGATTGCCGCTCATTTTCCCATTTTGTTCAATATTCCCTTTGAAATTGTATTTACCAGCACCACATCAAGAAAATTTAAATCCTGCGCGCTTGCAGCACTTATAAACTGACGCAATTTGCAGGCCGCAAAGGAATATACATATCAAAAGGAATCCTTTGAGAGAGCGTTCCGCCCGCATGCAATTAAAATTGTTCAAACCAGCACTTGGCACAAATCTCGAGGCATACGTATATGTCCGCAATTAGGTCGAATCCGTGATGGAGAGAAGGAATTCCAGGGCTTCATGGTGGAATTTATATTGCACTACAAAGCTAAATTTTTCCCATCCACAGAATTTCTTCGGAAAGCCTTATCGTTTCCTCTCGCTTTTCTTTCCTAGCTTTCTTTTTGCTGGTACACAGCATTTGCTGCTGCGGGTGTTCTTAAAATTGTTGCGGCGTATTCTCGTGCTTAACCCGAGATAAGATCAATTTAAAGAACATTAAAGCAATTAATGTGTCGTACTCCACAAGTGGTGGTAATGAATGGAATGGGCTTCTACGGTTTGCTACAAGCTACCACGTTCGTTCCGGTTCTGGGTGGCATTTCATTCTTCTGATATCGATTCAGCTCCTACGTGACGAATAATTTCAACGATAAAAAGTTTTTCTCAGATACCGTGAAAATTGCTAAGAACAATTTCTTATGAATATTAATCGAGTGGAAATGTGAACTGGAAAAATTGAATTAGGCATAAATTCGCACTAACGATTTATTATAGTTCAGTCCAGCCACACCTTAGTTTAGTGGGATATTTTAAAATCACTGAAAAGGCACCTGTACCCGTGTTTACTTGAAGAATTTTCCTTTCTGATGTAAGGACTCTTCGTACGGGGATACCTCTATTTCTATTTTTTGGAGCTATTTCACAATAGCTGAGAGTACGCACATGGTTCATCATGACGGTGCACTAATCCATTTCACTATATGAGGTCTCTCGAATAAATCCGATTATACGTATGAATATGTTGTATTCCGCTCCAGTACATGATTCCGAGAACCTTCGCCGCTAGCCGAAGTAGGTGCAACTCTGAACACTTACTCTTCTGGAGGGAGTGGACGGATCCAGGCTTTTCTTGCAATAGTTGGTTACTCCTTTCTAATAGCAGCTGTTATCCTATTTTTTACAGATTTAAAGTTATTCCCTAACATTTCCCCTCCACATCTTTTCCAACATTTTTATGTATAATCACGTTCAGCTATTAGTAATTATAAGCTTTAGGTCATCTTTTGTGTGTGATTTAAAGAAGTGTTGGTAAGGAACGTACGTATATATATGTTAGCTTCGTCGGGCTACAGTAAAGATTGGTTTATGTGCTTTAGTTAAATAATTCGTTAACGAAAAAAAAATGTTGTATGCATAAGCTCACGGTTGAATTGTAACTTCAACTTATAATGATTTAAAACTTGTTATTTTCACCTATAATCTGCACACAAAAGATCACCTTGCCTTGCCTACCTAGGCATAATATTTGATACCAAATTGGACTTTATTTCTCATATCAATTACGATGTTTCCAAAAGTAAATCCATGCTTGTATTAATTAAACGTTGGTCCAAGGAGGTCCCCAACCTTAAAATTACCAAAACATTATATAATTCGTCTGCAGAAATTATTTTTCAGTCATTCGAAGAAAAGGGGCGTAGCGTTACCTCTCCTAGAAATGGGACGGCTTCTTATATGGTCTCGATAGCCACAAACGCAGAACCTTTGGTCTTGCTGGGGGTTGTATTCCATGCCCTTCCCTGAAGGTATGGAATCCTTTCTACGCTGTTCACATTGGCTCCGTCGAGTTAGCGAAGTGCAACTTTTATCAGATTTGCGCTCATTGGCCTGCCTTAGAAGGACTCTTTGAT
Source organism: Dasypogon diadema (assembly GCA_006980735.1). Classification (NCBI taxonomy): domain Eukaryota; kingdom Metazoa; phylum Arthropoda; class Insecta; order Diptera; family Asilidae; genus Dasypogon; species Dasypogon diadema. The sequence goes on from QYTT01083359.1 coordinate 13,467, forward strand.
CTTTCCACTATATCAGAAACGGGCCAAATTTACCAATTTTGTTTCATTGGAAAAGCGACGTAGAGTTGTCGACATAGTTTTCGTACACCAGCATTTAAATTTTAATATGAACTCTTTGAAACTGCAGGTCCTTTAGGGTTAATAGTCGTATTTGAGAGCTCCTCCTCTCTTGTATGGCAACTTCTCAATGATTAACTACGGAAAGCATGAATTTATTAACTGCATGCGTTTAACAGTTAATAATATTATGAAACTTTATTTTAACGTCTCTGCGGCTGTAGTAAAGATTCGGTTTTTTTAGTCTGGTGGTATGGTACACATAAATATAATGCGCGAGCGAAGACCCAAGTAATAAGTACGGGGTGTGCAAACAGCAAGTGCAATGACGTTGTTTGTATTTCTAAAAAAATATTAATTTAGGAAATTATACAATAATATTAAATTTTTTAATTCAGTAATGAAAATTATTTTATTTGGCTTTTTTTTTTATTAAATAAACAATTCAAAAATATATTTAGCATTATTTAATAATTACTACAATGAACTAAAGAAATCATTTTTTTATCACTTTCATGAAAACATTTTATTCTTAAATTTTAACATTTATTCTTAAATTTTAATAATTTTCTAATATTAAAATTAAAAGCATAATTATTAAACATTTCTTATGCAACTTTTTCAGCCAAAAATATCTATTTTTCATATATGGAAAAATGTCCTTCCGACGATAATTTTACACTTTCAAACTTTTTCAGAAAATTTTGTTATCACGATATTTTGCAACTAAATTTCTCCAACGATGTACAACGACGTAGAAAGCAACTCTTTTCATGTATCAAAACTCCTTGAAATCCTCAAATGCAAGGATATAAAGTTGTCCATCATAACATACATATATAACATGTTAAGAAAGTATTTTTCCTGTTCTGTTTTTATTTTCTATATCCATATTTCATGACGGTGACATATTTTTCTGTAGACTCCTCACATTTACGACAATAATATGTTAAGACACACCTTTCAGTAGATTTTTACAGGCCGACAGAATAAAACAGAACTGAATAAACGAATGTCGCCAACCAGGAAATCATTGAAAACATGATAAATTAGATTTTCTTCAGTAAAATGTCATCCCTTGTGGCAGATGTGTTAAAATTAATAAGAAAAATACACTGAGGAATACAGTATCCTTTATAACGGACTCAGATTACGAAAGCCTTTCTCTGGACCGTAACTTTAAAACACTGTTCAGTTGCCTTGTGCCTTTAAAGCACAAGCAAGATTTTAGATTACAGCTTCTCCTATTTCAAATATAAAACGAAAAATTTGCCTGAGCGAAAATGTAAACACTTAAGTGTACTGCGATAAAAGCTAGCACAACACCAGTCCTTTCTAACCAGGATTACTTTAAGCCATTTATGCCCTTTTAGATTTCCTTTGCATATTTAGAGAAATCTCTTGTATTTCCGATTCCACATTTCTTCGTTTCAATTTTTCTGCGGTTGCCTCCCAAGTTCTTCTCGAGTCCCCAAGAATTTCTTGAAATTAGTTTTAAATCCAGTAAATCCTACGGGTATTTCTACTTTATCTCATTTTGATTTTTGATATTAACCAAGATAACGCTGTCAATGGGGAGAATTTTTAGATTATTACGTCAAGTACAATTTTTACATTGCTATTTCATATTTCTAAAGTGTGGCATACACTCATCACGCCTATGGAGTTACGGAAGGATGGCTTACCAGATGAACCTATACCATAGTGGATGGAAAGTTAACCACGACCGAATTGAAGTTATGGTGTGCATATTTTAAACTCTTAAATTCTAAAATTAGTTAACAAGGGCCACGGCAGGGCTCCAAATATTACTTAGAACCCATAATTTTACTGATATTGTTCCATTCCATTCCTTGACTAGAATACCTACAAGGAAAAAATTCAAATTCCTCAAACATAATATTAAATATAACATAAGAATTCAATTTATCAAGCTCACACGGGTCTCTCGTTGTAAAACCCAAAAGGGCAGATACTAACTTTAACAAGAACAAAGTTCTCTAAATGATTTGCCCCAAACAAGATGTCAAACGCAAAGCTCCCGGAACTCGTCTATTTATATTATGGACGAGAACTTCTACTTTTCTACAGGCCAGACTGCCTTGGGAAAATATCTTAGATGTGGAAATTCAAGGATTTTTTAGGGAAGGTTAAAGGTTAACCCGAGGATGTTGTCAGAAGTGCTTTAAATTGTTCGATTAACATGGATCATGACTTTTACGTGATTTGGATGCATTTACAAGTTTTCTTCTAATATTCATTTTATTTTTAAAGGAATCTTTTCATTTGCTGCTAAGTGATAGAATGAAATGAATTGGACATTTTCCGGTGTGAGAAAGGCAGGCAGCTTTTTGTATGTATGTATGTAGTTGTAGTGTAATTTCGGACAATACTTTAGTAATTCCAAAAGTGAATTTAGGTGAATTGATGTAATGCGTTAGTCTGTTTGTAAATCCTTAAATTGTTCACATTTCATATTTTGCTACAAAATTACAGCGACAGTATTCATATTTGTGGTGCAAAAGAAAAAACCAAAGGTGAAACTCCGTATCTGCTCACCATAATGTTATTAGTTTTTTATTATTTATATATTCATTATTTTTTCTTGCAACAACAAATTGAATACATAATGTTTATTACCAAGTTTTGTTTCTAACTGGGGAGTCCTTGGGACAAAATATTAAATTACTTATCGTTCCCAAAGGGATAGGAGAAAAATCGACGACTGCTCATTTTCTTTATTTTTCAAGGGTAAGTCTAGCAAAAGCGGGTCACACACGACGACAGTTTTAGGCGTACAAAATTTGTGACAATCTTTATGACAAACTTTGTTTGTACGTCACTTTACCCACAAGCGGTGTTGGTTTTCGTTTTAAAATTTTTATCCATATATTCTATAATTTTCACTTTCCACAAAGAGGGATTATTTCCAAAAAAAAATTCGCAACTCCAAGTTCTTATATCCGACCGATTCATTGTTTACGTTTACATAAAATATAACCACACAATATATCAAAGCGAAGGGAATTTGGGACGGTTTTGTGACAATCATATATTTGTACGCCAAATTTCAATTTAGCCGCCATGGACTGGAGTGTTTCCGACGATGACGTTCTGCTTCCTTCGATTTTTGTTGCCTCCAGGTTGCTTCAAATTTTTGTTGATGGCGTTCTTTCTTCGGGACTCATTCAAAGAGCGATTTCGTAAGGACCATTGATCTCGTTTTTCCTACTGAACCTGCGGTTACTTTAGTGGGGTACTGCGTTTCTCCTTTGCTTAGGGAGAAATTGGACATCATTCTACTCTTCATGTTTTGCTTTCTTTTAATCCCACAGCCTTAACTTCTGCATTTTTTAATTATTTTTATAACTTTAAAAAGGCTAACTTTTCTTTCATTCTTCTATTCTCCCTTATGTCCAATAATCCGCGTAATCATCAGCCATGGATAGACAGTCATTTGCTGCGGTAGTCTGGTGGCATAAAGCAAGTCAGATAATCGTTAGGCGACAAATCAATGGGAACCAAAAGAAGGCGTTCACAGAGATTACTCTCTCGGGGCTACCATTGTAGAATCTGTTTCTAAAAATACAGCACCCAAGGTGTACACAGTATTTGTCAAGGACTGATTATGAGCATAGGAAAATACTAAATCAAGTAAAAGAGTCTAGAAAACTCGCAATGCCGTAGGATAGGATCGAGAGAAGGAGGATAAGCGAAAGGTTTCACAAAACTGATCATGTATGTTTCAAATATGAATTACATCTGTACCAAGTCATCTGACGTATCTTTTATAATATTAAAGTGAAAATCCCTTTAAGATTCCTGATTTGCTATTATTTTATATAATTTCTTCTCTCCTCCATCTGGCGCTTAAATACTTGGCACGCTATATGTAATGCAGAGTAACAAACAACAATTGCTGTATTTAATTCAACCTTCAGCAAGTAACTTGCACACATTTTCTGGTCACTTTTACATCCATCAGATTCATGTTTACCACAATTTCCACATGCTTTTCTACTCTTGTAGTTCTATGGGAAACAAATAGACTGTTTATTTCTCCAAACGTTGATGTCATCTATCAACCCTTAAAATTTGCTATTTAACGCTTTTAGTAAAAGTCACTTTAATTGTATGGGTGCTCTCAAATGAAAATAAATCGTAATGTAAAGGGCTACGAAACCAGATGTCCAGTGTTTCCAAATGCAACTTTTTCATTTAAATTACAAAACTTGTGGAAATGTTCTTATATAAATGACCCGAAAATAAACAACATTGGAAACAGTACAGTGAATTACACGCAAGTGGGGAAAGAGAGCGGAAATCTTTTCTTTGTTCAAATGATTTACCAATTATTTTTAGATGTTCATGGTTCAATGACAAGTGTTTTATTGCAGTTGAAGGGTTGGTGGAACGATAACGAATACTGTATTTTTGTCATATTGTTATGTAATAAATATGTAACGAATTTTGTTGCGAATTTTACTTCAACCGAGAAGTGAATATGGCTGGAAGTGATAGGGTTCCTCTTTTCATACAAGACCTTATCATAACAAATTTTGTAGTAACGAAAATGCCATCTTTTCAGGACAACTTACTAAATAGTATATTCGATATGAGTTCCATTTATGTAGGTAAAGGGATAAAAACGATAAAATATCGATAGACTGATTGAAGAGAAATATTCTCTGCAATTTTCGGGGATTCCAGGGAGAAGTTGTAACTCATTTACAACAAATAATCTGCTATATTGCATTACCAATTTCTCGTAAAGAATACTGAAGTCAATAGAATCGGAAACTTTTGAGATATCTAATAAGCAAAGTTCTAGAACCTTTCAAAAGTCGATATTTATAATAATGATTCATGACACAGGGAAGCAGTGGCTCGATGTGCAACCACACAGTTATTTGGCGATCAAACAATTATCTAAACAATTAATTTTGGGTATTTAAAGACGAAAAAATTTATAGTTTTAAACGCATATATTTATAAAAACAGTCCAATAAAATTTTTTTGTTGCACAAACAATCTTGTTAAGCAACAATTGCAGTGGGACGAACTGAGAAACGCTTGGAAAATTTATGACGCACTTCTAAGGTTATGTAGAAATTTAGGCCATTTTGCATGCCATCTACATTTCTTCTATCTAAATGAACATTACTTTTAGTCCAGTATAGTGTAGTTTTAAAAGGTCCTAGGTGGTGGGATAAGGAAACGCTTCAGAACCTAGTGAACAGGTCAGGCATTGAGGCTTCATTAGATAATCGCTAATTTATGAATGCTCTAGAAAAAATTAACAGGAATCATCTTTGCCTGATTTCCTGAACCGAAACCCCCTGAACTACAAACCATGTAATATGAAATTTTACTCTGCAACATCCTATTTTCGATTTTCTTCTGTTTTTGGTACTTTTTTTGAGCCGATTCTATCAAAACCAGCAGTCGTGAGTCTTTACTCCTAAAAACTATTGTTTTATTATTTCATTTACAAGAATAAAATTACCAAATAAAATTGAACGATGTAGTTACTCATCTATACCCAAAATGGGTATGTTTAAAAATCGAATAGTAAAATGAAAAGATAGTTCAGATGGATATTTTTGGGATTACGCTGGTAAAACTGAATGCTAAATTTATAAATACCAGAATTCGAAAATAATTTTTATTTTTTGTTTTGGCTTTATTGTAATTTTCTGCTGTCAAACTAAACAATTTCTTTGAGTTTAGGAAAAGCCCATCAGTAACAATTTCACATCCGGGTAACAATTGAGACCGCAAGGAATTTAATTTCTTTCCAGTGAAATTCACCAAATCTGTAACTATAATTTGACAACTGAGCAAGAATCTGAGTAAGATGTACTTATTTGTGAGAAACAAGAAAGTAAAGGAAGCAGGTACTCCCACAAGCGCCGTACTGACATTAATTCTGGGACAGGGTATAGATGACCTCTTATAAAATCTTTATTTACAATCCTTTCTGATGCATGCTCAGGTCAATAACACAAAATATATAAAGCAATACATTCAACAACGCGCCCGCACCAAATCTCAAACCCTAAAACTAACAAACCTCCTTTTTATGAAAAAAAATTGGAAATTTACTATCTTGCTATTAATGAAAAGATTTTGCATGAGACGCCTAATTTAATTGTTTGCCGATTTTCGTATGGGCGTGCAAATCCAATAAAACTGCGAAAAATAAAAAGCCTTGGTCGCTAATTAACTAGTGATTACGGTACGGACGGCATAATTATGGAAATGCAATATGTGATATTTTCTTTCGTAAATGACCGCAGTAAAGACCCGGTTTAATTTACACTCAGAACCAAATATTAAGTCATTATTATGGATTGCGCCCGGCAAGTATTAAAGCGCCCGAATAAAATCAATATAGTTCATTTGTACAACAAAATTGAAAAAGCGGTGCAGCCATAGGAACATGACTGTAATTCCTCTGTGCTATTTTTATTGTGGTACAATACAGTGTACAGCTTTAAGCAGGCACACACACACACAAACACACACACAACACAGGCGAGAAACATATGTAAAAGCCAATAACGACCGTGCCAGCTTTAAAAATTTTCATTGATGTCAGCAAAATACGTTCGAGGTTGGTGATGCGAAAAAATGTTGCAGGGGACCCATCCGCTGGAGTTTATTTTTCACCAAGAGTGTGGCGCACTAGGTTGGCTGGGACGAAGGCCATTAAGCTCCCTGTGGCCACCGCGTGTATGCTGGAATGTCTGCGGAACGAAGAAGGGCGACCAACGGAAGGTCCACACGGCTATTTAATTTATTGTCAGACTTAGAGGGTTCGCCTCGCCTTTCCTTTATTTTTTTGCTTATTTTTATCTTAATTGGAAAGTTGTTTGCTGCCTCACAGGCTGAAAAAATAATTTCGCCTTTTCCCAAATAACTTGCCATTTGTCTCCCGGAGTCCTTCCACTTCTTAGTCCACTCAATATGTTCGTCGAGATATATCGCCACTTCACTTCTTAATTGTTCTAAGCACAGTCGTTTAGTTATCTTCGGGAATGAAGCAAATTAAAGTGTTTCCCATCAGAATTTAAAGGCGATAAAAATACAATTCTAGCCTTTAAATAAATTTACCAAAATTTTCCGTTATTTACTGAATTGCGCAAACTGGTATACTATTTTTTGTGTTTGGTATAAATCATCAAACCATTTCTTAAAGTCGTGTAAAATGCAATTATTATTATACTTTATTAAAAATCTACACGCAAATTGTTTATATGGCAGTACAAAGATGGTCTACAACATATATTGCCGTATTTTTAGACAGGAGTGCCATTTGTGAATTCACGAAATTTAAGTTCACAAACTGGAAAATTTTTGTAAATAAAACAACATACCGGAAGGAGAACTGAACTGTATACTATAGATTCTTAATAGACTCTACTACCTAACCTGCAGCCTCCACTGAACACAAAAATGCTGGTTAGACGGAAAACGCAAACGTTCATTTAGTTCTATAAATATCAGAAGAATTTTGCGAAAATCCCTGGGTTTTGCATTTTCCATTCTATAATTACGAAATTCTTGGTCACGTTGCTACACATGATGCCTTTTAAAGTCATTTATGTAACTCCTCTGTTGAACAATATTAATGATTTGCACCTTTAATATTTTACATTTACACAGTATATTTCCATTTGGTACCTACTTAAGGCGTTAACCTTTCTATTGCGATTTATTTGCGGGCCATATTGCGCAGGTAAACAATTTCATTTTTGTTTCTACTGGGGGTTGAAGGCTGTTCGTGAAACGCAATGTCTTTTTGTTCCAAATAAAAACCGAAAAGACTATTTGATAAAGTTTTTTTTCTGAACGAAACCAAAACAAACTGAAAATTAGTTTTGTTCCCGGAATAACATTTTTTTTCTATTTCATTCCACTTATGACGACTCAAGCTTAATGATAAGGATTACGATCTGTATCAGAAAAATAATCATTTTAGATGATTATCGATTGATTAGATATAATCGAGAGCATGATTACATAATTCGATTTTTAGACTATTTAAAGAGTTATTACTATTTAAAGTGAATCACTAACAGCGGTGACATTTTTCTCGTTTATTTGGGATAAAAAACGAAGAGAAAACACAAGTTTTCCAAGTCAGGATCTCGGACATAGAGTCATTTTCACTTCCAGGCCGAGCAAGGGTTTTTTGAGGATCAAAAAGGATAAAAAAGGAGTCATTTACATAACGCAAGTTTTCTAAATCAGCAATGTTTCGCCTCCAGGTCGAGGAAGGTCTCTTTAGGAGCAAAAAAATGTTGGCTTAAGTTTTTTGTTTTGGAGCGAAATAAAACCAAAATTCAACCTCTGGTTTCTAGGTTCGTTTTGGATTTATCACCCCATAACTTTTGTATTATCCATTATATCAAAAGTATTGGGTCGTCAGATAATGATGAATAGAGAACCAATAGCTTATTTTAATAATCCCTTAATCAAAAAGGTTTAGACCTTTTTCTTATAGCCTTTTATAAAGTTTCATATTTGCACAATCGGGCAAACTTCAAATCATTTTTGTTCTTTAATTGCAAAACTAACACATCCTTTTTCGTTTATATTCAGGTTTCGCAAATTCTCCCATTTACTTTAAACTAGAGCTCCATTTAGCTAAGATAAGTTCTAAGTGAGGAGACACACGAGAAAAATATGCGCTTGTAATTTTAGCGTAGCATTACTAAGTGAAATTTCATAGTTTACTGCGGGAATTCCAATTTTAATACTATACATTGTAATCAATAAAAATCAACAAAACTAGAATTTATAGGAATTGTTACGGTAGTTAAGACAGGGGGTTAGGTCTGAGACCTCTTGACGAACAGCGTTTATGAAGGACGATAATTTCCTTTGTTTGCAGTTTCTAAAATACTATTCTAAAAGACACTCAACTCGTTTCTTGATGTCGCTGATTCCCTATAACATGTTATGGACGTTTGCATCATAGCCAATTATGCAATGTATGTTTTTCTGTCTGGAATATTTAAACAGTCAGAGGAGATTTTTCTACATCTTCAGGAAAGTAGGCCGGGGCTAAGAAAGCTATTTGCCTGCCCTACGTTATTGGCGCCTCAACCATCATATGTAAATGATGCAGAGCCGTTTGAAGGGTTACTCGAGGGCTGTTTACAGAACTGGAAGATCCTATGCCTTCCATGGTTCGTGTCCTTGCTCAAAAAACCACATGTAGAGCTTTTTCCATATTAGCAGACGTGCTGGGCTTGTACTCTCTTCTGGGTCCATTGATTCTGACGCGTTTGCTGATCGCAGCACGCCTTGACAACTGCGAATGGCTCCCCGCTGCTGAACACGCAAGTATATATTTGCCATTGTTTTGCATAAATCCCTAAAAAGGTCGATCTCTCTGTTTTGTATTTCTATTTGGATGGATAAAATCTTTTCGCTGTCAAAAATAAGTCCTTTGAAACCTAACTCGACTGGCTTAAATTTAATATCTTCTTTTTAGGTCCCTAAATCCCAGCAACATGAGTGGCGGAGTTTCGCTACATTTAGTTATTTGGTAACACTTAACTGTATTTTAGGATTCTGTGATAAAGCCAGGTTGCGAATGATACAATGTTGCTTCAAAATAAATAATACCAAGAATTCGTGTTAAGCCATGTTTCGCAAATAAAAATAAATGTGTTTACGCTTTTAATGAATTGTGTTGTTTATGTAAAATACTCGTACAGTATTCGGACGAACATATTTATTAAAGTACGAAATAAAAAATCCACTACGACTAAAATCTCTTCAATAAGCACTCATATCCTTTTCAATTGCAGTATTTAAACAGGTGCTTACAAAATTGCTTAAAAGCAATAAAGCGATTCTTCACAAAAAGAATACTTTAACAGACGACCCATTGTTGTTATCCTTTTCTAAAGCAATTTTCAAAATAATGTCAATATTTTATAAGGTACTCCTACTGGCAAAGAAGACACAAAAGCAATTCCTTTAGGAACAAGAAACCAATGCTCAGTGTTTTTATCAATTTAAAATCAAATAAAATTTCGAACTACCTTAAAATGAATGGCACGGAATGAGTTCACGTCCTTGCCACATATCTTCTTTCCAAACTTCAGGAAAAGCAACCAACCGCATTCCATCCACACAACATATACCGTAGCCCCAATAATTTATAGTCGTTTGTGGAGAACGACATGTTTATAGATTTGTTTTGAACATAAAGCTTTCCAGAATGCTTTTTACTCCCAGGTATGGATTGGAATTCACTTTTTCATTTCTTAATGTACAAAAATGGAGAGGCTCACTCGTTCGAGTCAATGATGTACATATAGTCCTCCCAGTTAAAAGTATTAGAAAGACGGTGAAATTTCACGAATGAATAGGGAAAAGTTGAAAAGTTTTGATTTATGTTCACTTAAAAGATTTCTCATTCAAAGGGGAAGATGGGTGCACATTTCTGGAATGGATATTACATTTTCTTTATTATATTATTTTACTTTAATGACGCATCTACAGGAATCATTCACAAAGTAATGTTGAGCACATTTAGGATTAATTTTTAGTGTTGTTAATTACTAACTTCATTAAATTAATTCCTGGGTGACTTTATTTTTTTCTTATTTTTAGTAGAGTTTCCAAAGAGAATACATACTTTATTTCCTTTATTTATTATATATTCAGTCATTCTGCGTTTGGACACTAGAGTCACAAAAAGTTACAAAATCATTGGGCACTAAATGCTAGAATATAGCACCTTTTATTCCAACTGTTGAAAATCTTTGCTATTAAACGTATAAGAAAACTGAACTCAGCCTTTTTCGCGCTTTATAAGGCAGTAGATTCATCATAATAGTCCCTGACTGCGTATTTTTGTATGTATTCATCAGATACGCCCTTTTAGCAAAACACACGGCAGTATAAATGATCCTTTTTAACAGTTTTAACACGAAATTTTATTCAATTGAACACTTTTTTGCATCGAAATTGATGAATGTGTTAATATGTTGTAACTGTGACGTATTGGAAATAAGAAAAAAATATATGTAGAATAATTATTTTTTTTTTTTGGTGGATTGAGGAAAAGAAGAAAAATAAACTGGATGAGACTGGTTGACCCACACTGCACTCTTCCCACTTGGGCATTTTGCCTTGCTTTTGAAAATTTAATTGTTATAAAAAAAACCGCCGATTCAAATTTTTTTCAAAACTTACCAGGTGTTCATTATGCAATTTTGGGTCGAATGAAATTGGTCCGCAATCGATATCATATTTTGTTCGCCAGATATACGAACGTACGTATGTACGCACACACAGTCATCTCTCTACAAACGATGGATTCGGACTCGATGGACCTCGAAACGTAGAGATGTGTCGAAATTTTCAATTCGAAAAATCGGACCCATTACAGTAACTTTCAAATGGGCAGTTAACAAGTTAGCATTTTAACTTCATTTCTCCCGAGCAATTTAAAAAAAGAATGACTTTTTGAAGTTCGCGGACGTGTTGGTAGTATGGCCGCCGTCTTCGGAAGAGAAGCAAGCCGATCCAAGATGGTTCGTCACACCCTGGTATTGCTGGAATCAGGTGTTTCCAATAGGGTTAGAACATGTAGAATCAGTAGGTTCCCACATATATTTGATTAAAGTTATTGTAACTGAATACAATAATATACAATTCACTCAAAGAACAGAACAAAATTAAAATTTGTAATGTTATTGAACCAACTCTCCCGGTTTCATTTTGAGACACTGTAGTTCTTAATTCTAGCTGAATTTATAGTTTCCTGTATTAAATTCTCATTTTTTATGTAATGTACTCCTAAAAGATTGTAAACCTTTTGTGCTTTGTGCATAAATTGAGTTGAGTTGAAATGTTTGCTGCTGAAGATAGAATATAGTAAATTAAGGAACGGGCGGTGATATGGATTGTTCATATTAACAAACACTGCCAGATAATCCTCTGTTAAAAACAAATAACCAAAAACCTCATCAAAATAATAAAATGTATTCCAATTATGTTTAGGCCGGAGACGAATATCTAATATAACACCTTCAAAGTTGAAAAATTTTGCTGACTCCTCTTATATTATTAAATTGACATTATTTAGGCAAAAAAATTTCCCATCATTAATTGAGTTCGGATCATAAAAGTGTCATATAACGTGTGCCCTAATGTGGATACCCATGGGAGCAATAAATGGTTCCAATGTGATCTCTTGCCATAATTTCAGGTCACGTCGCAAAAATTGGTTACACCCGAATATCAATTTATCCCAAAACCCTCAGGACAAATATTTCTGTTAAAAAGTTTCCTGTACCCATTCATACCGGCAGGTGTACGTGATTATGTGATATGCGTGCCTAATATACATATATTGGAGCTTTATTGCAAAGTTATGTTCGATAAAGTTTTATTCACAAACAGAATTGACAACAGTGGTTGGCCGTGTTTCATACATCACTTTAATACAAAATTTTTACCTCTACCACTTGGTCACATTCATGTGATACGGTTCAGTTCTGGTCTCTATGAAAACCCCATAAATCTTTCGTACTGAATGAAAAACAAAATCGCTTCCAGGTATGACGCCGTCATTCATTGTGTTTATTTTGGACAGAATTAGTTTTACAAGAAGAATTACAATAATATTAATGGTGAAATCCAAAACACTTTTTCGAAACATTTAGGATATGAGACTTTAACGTTAGTAATACTCTTTGGAACGTAGAAATCTTATTAGATATTCTCGCAAATCTAAAATCATATCGCAATAAAGTTTGCATTTTTAACGTATGAAAACTGCAGATCAATTTAGTGTTTAAGAAAATATTTGATACATTCAAGTAGAGCTAATCCTAGTTTATCTGTTGTAAACATTCTTTTTTTAACACTTAAAGGTCCGGTATTTTTTATACATTTTCTACACGCATGTAAAAAACTTGCAACTTTGCAACTGTAATTGTAGTAAATATATAAATATAAATTAAGTAGCCCACAATTTAATAAAAGTAATCACTGTTTTGTTCATTTCATCAGTTTTTTAAATACATCATTCATAGATATGTGATGTGTATCCCTGTTTACACTTAACGTGTATTTTATTGAGGAATGTGATATTTTTACAAAGCCTTCTGCTTGTATAATTCATTTATGTTTTAACTTTAATCAAACTAGATGAGTTTATAGTTTTGTTTTCCATTTTTTAGTTTCTTCGTAATATAGAAATTCAAAATGGAGCCTAGAAATAACAAATATAATCAGACTGATTTAAAGTGTGCAATCGAGAAAGTACTTATGGAAGTGTGGTAATTGTACAAAGCAACACGAATGTTTTAATGTACCATAGGAAACTTTAAAAGACAAATTAAAAATTACGCCATCACTAGATAAACTATTCATTGTAAAAGTACGTCGTCCTTCTAATTTATCAAGAGAAGAGGAACTACAAATATTTTCATACATAACACCAATGAGGTCAATAGGTTTTGAATTAAGCGCCACTGAATTTTGTAAATATACGTTTGAAATTTCTAAAAATAAAGATAGGAATCTTTTTAACAATGAAGATGCTGCATGCGATTGGTGGTTGGGATTTACCAAAAAAATATTGGAAGAATCTTTACGAAAATGCTTTGGATAAATCTGATTTAAAAGTTAAAAAACGATGTTGGAATCTTAATGAAGCTGGTTTTAGTTATGTCACTAAACTCTCCAAAGTTGTGGCACCAATGGGAACAAAAAGAGTATACCAACAGACTACAGCGGAAAAAGGTTACACTGTAACTATTTTGCCCACAAAAAGGCGGTTCAACGGGTTATAACGTTCAAAGGACAAAAAATGAAGCCTGGTCTTTAAGAGGGTGCATCCGACAATAGTTATGTTGTTGTATCAAAATTTAACGTTTCCTCTAGCACTTTGTTTCAAAACTACCAAAAGACCGTCTTATTTTGCTACTAATGGATTCTCATTCCACGTCACATTTCACTTTCATCATATTTCCAGCTCACATCACGAATCTTCTCCCACCTCTTGATGTGTAATTTTTTTGGACTAATGAAGCAAGCTTGGCGATCTAAAATAGCAGATCATATTAAAAAATCTGTATTGAATTTAATATTTAAAAAATTCCATAAATGTCCAAACGATCCGTAGGATAAGTAAAACAATTTATCCTCAGTTCTTTTAGCTACTTTCATAGTTTGGTTTAGAATTTCGAGAAAAAAAAATACGTTCTTGTCTGATATTTTGTCAGAATGTCAAGCCAATGACCACAACTTCAAGGGAAATGTTACACAAATAAAATAAGTAAAAGGGAACACGGAGAGAAACTTGTGCAGATTGACTAATGGGAAAATGAGTTCCTGATGGAGACAGCTCCGCCTGTACAAATCAATTGATTTTGACAGCAAGACTTGATTGATGATGATGATGATGGTCGTAATGTTACATTATAAGGCAACATTATCTATGGGCATAGGCAATGCATCTTTTGTGAGAGCCAGTGCTTTTGTTGTTAAAGTATGTTGTTTACTCTAATCTCGTTATTATAAGGGCAATTTCAATGGGGCTATTTCGGATGAAAATTTCAATCAAAGTTCAGCAGTTTAAAGAATACACAAAACAAATGTACAAAACAAAATGGTACTATTAACGATTGATTTGTTTTTTTCATCACAAATAACCCCCTATTCATTTTTAATCATTAGCGAGAATTGTGAGACTGATACGTTCTATTTCTAGTCAAATTAAACAGAGTAATTGGACGTACCGTGTACCGTGAGAACTAATTGCAGCAAAACGGCTCTTAACATAAAACGTAGCTCAGAAAGTCAGGTTCAAATGAATATGTAAATAGACATTTACAAAGTTTTACGTTTCTGTTCAACTAAACAAGGAAAACTAAAAAGTGAAAAGTTAAATTTTTTCCAAAGGTAAAACGGCAAGGGAATTAACTTCCTCTTAAATGGTGCAAACGAGTTTTTCGCTCTGTTGGAAAACTTAATTTCTTTAAAAGATATTTGATTCTTGTAATATAAGAACTTTACAAAGTTTTAATTTAAATCGTAAGGTACGCTTCGTTAGTGTAGCCATGAAAGTTTAGAAACTCATTTCTCGATGATAGCACTGTCGAGCAGTAATATACTATAGCAAGAAAAAAGTTTTTCACAAGCTTTCTTTTGGCTTTCCTTTTATACATAAAAGAACACCAGTCCTTGAAGTGGAAATTGTTTGTATGATTTTCACAGACTCATTGAACACCTGCACCATTAGGATGAGCATCCTTTTGTCCACAATAACTGAAAGCAAATAGAGTTAAAAACTTTATGTGTATCTGTAAATTTAATTACATTACGTTTGCACATAAGATTATAGCAGAAAAATAAAACATATAAACGATATATCCCCCAACCTTCTTGCTTAAAAAAGTCACAACCTCAGATATGACGTAAGGGAATCAAGTCATAAAATTAAGGATATGCTTTTATTTCTGGTTTCTTCGTGCTCCGAGTTTGAAACTCTGACATTGGACCTAGAAATCGTTTTAATCTGCAAAGAATTTCGTTGTTAAAACAATCTACTACTCCGATTTTGATTGTAAAAGTATCTTAAGTAATATTAAAAGTATCTAAATTTTAAACACAATTATGAAAGTTAAAATCAAAAGTACACTTTTCCTCAAGTATTTCCAATTCAAATTCAATCCTAGAAAAATATTTAAGAAAAGTTCAAATGGCGAATTCACATCAAAAAATTTAGCGCTGTCATCAAATTACATTCTAAAGTAAAAGATTTGCAAAAGAAAAGAAAAATAAGAGCAAAGAAAGAGTACTTCTGCACTTTGGGGGCCCCGTAGTACAATCCTTTTTCCTGGCCTGTTATTACTCCTCCTTTTTGTTGCGCTTCACTCTCCTTAAACTCCCTCAGCTTAAGTTCTTATCCGCGATGTCTCCATCTCCTTACTTTCCCTTTGTTTTCAAGTTATCTATTCTCGCACAACTTTCCCAACTGTAATTTTTCACTCTCTTCTTGATCCTCTCACATTTTCTTGACACTTAGGTACCTAAGCTTCTTTTCTTATACCTTCACTTAAACATTTTTTTTTTGTTTTCGAACTTTTATTTTACTGCAGCAACTTCACACTATGACCTTCACACCATTTCTGGGGTCCATAAGACCACTGTTTGAGTTTGACAACAAGTATTACCGACATCTATAACTAGAAAAATGCATCTATATGTGAAACTAAGTACTAATTTCCAGATCTTTAAAGACGCAGATCCAAAATCTGCATAAATTCGGATAAGATACCAGATAAATTGCCTCTAGCTGGTGTATTTGTTCAGGATTTAAAACTAGGTTTAGATTGGGCGATGCAACCGTGGAAAGTAAGCTCTTTAACGCGAGCAGAAAGAAACCCTAAATTACTTACCAAAAGACAAAGTTGTTCCATTTGTTGGGGCATGACAAAAATATGAATGTAAATAAAATCGGACATCTTTGTCGCCATTTGCACTTTGTAAGGTGATAGACCTTTTAGCAAATTGTCCTTTAAGTTATGAATTTATAAGAACTATTCTGATCTTAAAAATATCTTCTAATGGCACAGCCATTCATATATATATATGTAAATACAATGAACCTTAATTCTGAAGTACAAAGATCGTAAATGTATGAAACTGTAACAATAGAAATGGAATCTTATATAAATTCCGGATTTTTATTTCAATAACTCCAAAATGTTTCTTACATAAAATCTCTTTCGTTCATATTTTTCGAGTTTTATTTTCGGAGATGAATTTAAATCAACGAATTAAATATTTCTTTCAAAATTTCTTTTTACCTTCATAAGGTTGGGTATAACATTTAACAGACTCCTCAGAATTAATTATAACTTTAAATCACAATAAGAGGCCGCCAATCTTCTCGGTAATTTTTTCAACCATAAAAATCACAACTTTATACCCTTTTACGCTTCCTGGCCTCATCGCATCAGAATCGTTTTTATGGAAGTGACAGAATCTGTCACAGAACCATTTTTCAAATTGAGCACAAATTTAAAACTCTGTTTTTCAGAGAAAATAAATTCATTTAATTTTAAATCGTATGCGATAACTAGTTGGAACGGAGACATCACCATTTTCTGGCATATATCCAAAGCTTATCCAACTTTGGAATCCATGCGAGGCGCCCTAGATATTCCCGACTTATGATTTATGCCTCGTCTGTAAATTCTGCTAAAAAGTTGTGAGATTTCTGGTTCACGAGGGATTGAAAATTCATGACGTTCACCCGTAACGAATCATACGTGGTAATTACGCCGGATAAATAGAGAATCTGAAATGGATTAAATTTTTTTAAGCTTATAAGATTACTTATCGAATTAGAGTTTGATTAAAATTTTTGTGAAATCCTTTAATATCCTCGTCGTAATTGCACACTACAATTGTAAAGTGGGAGATATGCGATTATTAATCATGCATGTCATATTTTAGGCTCCCTGGATATGTATTTCATCTCTTATCAGAAATTTTGGATTATTGTTGATTTTATTTTATTACACGTTTTGTTCTGACATCATTAACACAGGGTGGCACAAATGTGACTGAAGAATGAAAAATTTAAATAACTTTTCCAAGTCAATTTTAATTTTTTGAATAAATTTTATCAGATATCGCGATTTCTAGAAATTTTTTACAACTATCTATGAAATATGACATCCCTCAAATGTCCTCCATTTTTTTACTTACAAATACCGGATCTTTCTAAAACACTGCATCACTGTATGTAGGGGTTCAGGCTGTAGATTTCTTATTTAGACACAAGTATTGTCCTTCAGTTGCTGAAAGGGTTTAGAGTTTATTTATATATACCCGCTCCTTCAAATAGCCCCATAAAAAGGGTGTTAAATCAGGTGAACGAGGATTCTACAAAACTAAAAATTTTTGTAGATGATGACTGACGTTCACCGAAAATACCTTGCAGAAGCACCATTCTTGGTCCGGCTGTGTGCGCAGTGGCTCCATTCTGGTAAAACAATACTTCAGGATCATTCGACGGCTGCAAATTCTCTATCATTGTTCTATACACGGCTCTAGGATTCGCATTGACCCAGATTCTGTAGTTCTGATTATTTATTCACATAATCATTTAAATGAATATGGGTTTCGTATCTCACGCCTACCTTAAGAGGCGAGACATTGTACTAATGCCTTAGCCACAACCAGGACCGAAAAAAAGAAAAACTCAAATTAGTCCTCCTCAGTATTTGTTCAACAAAGAGGAAACAAAAAAACATATAAAAATAACCCAATTAAAAATCAATCAATATTAAACTTCGCGTAATTAAATGATATAATTTGACCTCAATAAATCCAATCAGATATGTACAAAACTATGCGATTAAAAGTATTTATTTAAATATTTTCGAATTTATTATTGCTAGTCTTTAACCTAAATGTATCGCAACGCCATTGATTTCAATAATTTCAAGTTATTTTATTGCATAGTTAAAATTTTTCATTTTCCACTCAATAGAAATGCAAAATATCAAATTGTTTTATCAAATTGCGCAATTTATTTAATTCACGGAGATGTTTAATTCGGGTATGAGTGCACTTTATCCAATCAAAATTGCATTTTTTCTGGTCAAACTTACATTTAATCAAGTTAGAGTCGCACTTTACACGGGAAATCCGAATATATTACACAATTTTATGATAAGTATTTTTATTTGTACTCAAAATTAAAATAATGTAGTTCCTATAACTTCATATGATTTTAGCCAACTATAAGAATACTTGAACAGTTTTCGTCGCCTCTATGATTATAACTGCACCAGCGCATTTGAGATTTAAAAAAATAGTTCCCTTAAGCCAATGAGCGTCGGTCTTTCTTGAGAAACAACAACATCAACATCGATCGAAGGGGAAATAAGATGGACGATAATAAAGTATCCTTAAATGATAATAATAAATAACGTAAAAAAATTTTGATCACTATTATCCCGTCGGTGCTAAGGGCGGGGTTCGAATTTACACGAAGATGCTTACTAAACCTGCTATTTGGAACGCGGAAAGGGCTTAGTGTATGCTGCAGAATTTGAGAAATTAATTACGACAATACAAGCTTAGTATACCGGCGGCCACTCCGCTTCAAGTAGAGTAAGACATTTGTGATCTTTATAAAAAATTCAAGAAAATACTTGGAAAGGCAAATAACTCAGACAAGCTGGGTTAACATCATGGGAAAACTTATATAACTTGACAAAATGGGGTTTCATATAAAAAAAAGTAAGAAGCAAAACTAAAAACCTAACAATTCTCCCATAACAAGTTTCCAGGTGTGTTGTTGATAATTAGAATTTTTTAGGTGGACCGTAAGGCTGTTCTGCGGGCTTTCCATTGGTAATTTCTAAGAAATTCGCTGAAAACCCGCTGTTGACGTTTTAATGAATCTAGGTGCGTATGCTGTAAACAGAGATAAGTTATTTTTTCGATGTGTATTTTTTAAACAGTAGCTACCTTAATTTGAAAAATTGTGTAGTTCAAGTTCTTCAGTTGCTTCTGAAAATTTATGGTGGTGATTGTGTCTTTTATGACAAACAACGGCCAGGCAAATCGAAAAAGTTCAACGATGAACAATTGCAAAGACTGTTGGATAAAAAACTTGCTCGTGCACTTAAAAATTTGGCTCAGAAAGCAGTTCAAAACTTTTGCAAGCCATTGAGTACAATTAAAGAGCAAAGATTACTGCCATATGAAATGATCGAAAATGCTGTTGTCTATTCCCTAAACGTCAACGTTTCTTTACTCACAAGCAAATAAACATCTATAGGAAAGTTTCCGTGATCGGCTGATCCAGCTCGAAGGACCATAATATTCCTGCTCCCCAATTTTGCGAAAATTTAGTTCCAACCTTATCAAAAAACCACACGACTCAAACTTCAATCAATCCAAACTGGGATTAAGTCAGAGGTTTGACCTTAGGCTGCGTGCGGGACTTGATCTGAGACTGAGTATACGTCGAATTTGGGCTCAAATTTAATATTAGTCTGCGCGCGCTTCAAACGTGAGCCACAGTGTAAACCAGATTGGGATTAACTTCTGAAAAATGTGGGTTTTCTAAATATTGCACTTTTTATTCCCTTAAGTCCTGAAGATGACCTTCCCCTTCCTGGAGGTGAAAAATTGCTTCTCCTGACTTGGAAAACTTTCGTTTTCTAAACAGTACTTTCTTCATTCCTTCTGGTCTCGAGTTTACGTCATCCAGCCTGAGAATGCATCAGCTTGTGGAATTCATTACTCAAAGTTTGATAATATGATGCCTTCAGATTTATTTTTATCTGTATATCTTTTGTACTTTTATTCATAAGGGATTTGTATCGGTAATTTAACTTGGGATATTCAAAGCTACAGGACTGATGATTTGCATTTGAACCTTATTAGTGCCATCTACCACTTAACCGCTAAAAGTATTCCAATCACCAACTATAACCCCGGGCAGAAACCTGTATTTATCTCAGAGAGAAACTCTCCCACCCGACATACAATCGAATACAATCAGCTGCCAAGTTGCCACAAACTAATGCCTTCTACTGTTCTATGACATCACTATAAAATTTCAAGTTAGTGGATATATAATTCCAGACCCCCTTCAAAAATATGTGGAAAATTGGTCCAAAACGTCAGGGCTTATCTACTACCCCGCCTGTGAAAATTAAGCGGTCCTTCATTAATTTTAACACGCAAAAAGGGAAGACAGTAGACCGAACGAAATTAGCAGCTGGTACATTTGCCTTTTTCAGTGTGTCCTTATATACATTTCCATTATAGATGAGGCGTGATAGCGAAGAAAAGTTAAAATTATTTTTAACGGTCTTAACAAGCGACCAGATACCTTTCTTCTAATGTTTTGATTCAATTAGAACTTAGCTGTTCTAATGATAGAATATACCTTTCTTGTTTACCGGCACTTGTTGTTTTAGCTGTAATACAAACACTGATCGATCTCGAAAGGAAGATTCTCTCGCACACTACATACCTATTCCTTAGAATCTGGTAGGGTACCAACTGCGCTAATTACGAACAAACTGGAAAATGGATTGCTGAATATGTCACTTCAAAGGACAAAGTCTTTTATCTCCGCGACATTTCAATCTTGCCTAGAAGAGTCGGAATAAGTCATTGCTCCCGAAGCTAAATACTTTGATAGATATGTTTACACATGTTATTATTAAAATGAATGCTATAAAATATAAAAAGCTAGTGGATTCCGACGCAAACCCAAAATTTTTCTATAGTATCGCAATTTAATCTTATAAAATTTTAAAATTTAAAACTAAAAGTGGAGATAATAAATCCCGGTGTTTGTAATAATTAAATAATCAAAACCTTACTGAAATCGAGTTTATTTAAAACATATTTTTAGGTTATAAAAGGGAATTTGTTGGAAAAACTAAATATTTTTCAGTTCGTATTTATAAAGAGAGAAACGAAGGGTATTCTTATTTTCAACAGCTCCGGGACTTAATGCAGATATTGAAAATCAGTTATATGATCTTCTTAAAAATTCATCTTCTAATGGTGGAAGGAATTTTCTTTTTTATCCATACATAAATATTTATCTTCATCGTCTGTGGTTAGATTTTTTGCAATGATAATTTATCCAAATAGCTCTAACCGAAATATATTATGTAAGCAAGAAAATGATTAGGTCACGTTCTCCTTTTCATAAAAAGTGCAAAAACCATCGTCGGATCGCATAAACCTTTATCTAGATATATTAAATATTTATAACAGCTTATCTGGGTAGTAAATTCAATACAATCATCTTTGTATAAAAAGTACAATCACGCACAAAAATCAATCAATAACGAAGTTATTACAATCGATTTATCAAAGAGCCGAACAAATAGACGAAATCTGTGCGCAAAATTTATGGACATGGGGCAGTGTGTACCTCAGAAATAATCCGTAGATATTTGAACTAACGATTGAGTAGAAAGTTGGGTCTATATTTTCCGTATCAATATTTCTTTATAGGAATAACAATAGAATGAGTTAAGGGGAATTAAGGCCTACTTGATATCGGAATTCTGACATATTTTCCCCGGAGAAATGATTAATTATAAACGCATTCACCAAATATTTGAACGTTTTAATATAAATTTACAGAAAATGGCTACTAGATAGTAACTAATAAGGATTAACTTCTGAACGCTTTGTAAACAATCATCAAATATTTCAGAAAGTTAAGCAGATTGCTGATGAGAAATATTTACCTTTCAAATTAAAGTGAAGCGTTTATCTTTTAAAATTAATTATGATACAATGCACGTGAAGTTGTTTCAGTTGCTGACAGTAGAGATTTATTATTAATGCTTCCAATTTCGCCAATTTGATAACATTATTTTCCTGAGATGTAGGCTCACCATTAAAATGCGAATTGGTAATTTTGAACTGTGATCTCCAAGTCTCGAGGTTCGTTAAAAATTCCACGATATATCCTTCTTTTTGTTATTGTGCAGTAAACTTTGAACTGTTTGGAAAGTTTTGTACTTTTATTCGGTTATCCTCTCTGATTGCTTTCAAAAGTAATTATTTTAGAGATATATTTCTGCAATCCGATTTTCAATACCAGAGTTAACCTGAAAAATAACATTAGTACCACTTGGTATATTGCGGGGAATCTTTGTTTCGTTTCTCCAAACTTCATCTTTTATAGATCTGCCTATAACCGAATCGAATGTGATAAATGGATTTATCTTGCCCTCTCAGAAAACCATAAACTATGCGAATTTGAATGTTTCCATCTGTTATTTAAATTGATTTAGCGCCAACATGATGTCACAGATGTTGTTTTGTTAAAGAAAAATGTTAGGTTACATTCCAGTTATTCCATCTCTCTAGCTAGTATAAAAAGAATACGTTCCGAATATGCCGAATAAATACACATTTTGAGTGTTGCGGATATTCGGAATAAATAAAGGAAAGCACCCTATATTTTACTGAAATAAAACATTATTAATATTAATTACTTTTAAGTTTATTTAAGGTTTAATTTCTGGAGCGATATGTAAAATATAACAACCCAAAGAAAGTGCAGCTTTTCCCATGAAATTCTAAGGGGAACGTGTTATCCTAAGGGGATAGTTATTGTTTATCCCCACACTGGTTCAAAAATAAAGGCTAAAATATTTTTAATATGTATACATATAGAAAGCAATACGAGTCTGTTCAAAATATCGTTTTTTTATCCGCATATTCGTTAAATTTTTCATGTCCTCTTGTTATGACAGTTTCGAAATGTTTTATTAATGAAGGCAATGAGCATGTATCTGACACTTGTAGAAGGTGTTGTGGAAACTTAATGCTATTTCGCTTATAAAAATAAGACATATAGTGTGTTGCATCTGTTCTTGTTAAGTTTTGCTGTCCAACTCTGAGAATAAACTACATTGTCTACACATTGTTTACCTCGAGGTGTAAGCAATGCAAACCTACGCGCAAATGTCACTGTGACTAGTACACATTTCTCACTTGAATTCTTGCAACAAATTCAAGAGCTGCCATTTTTCACTCTTTCACATCGGTACTGATATAAATAAATTAAATACCTATAATGAAATTGTAGTAAACATATACAAATATTTTAATTACAGCTGTAATAAAATTCCATTTATACTCTGCAACAGTATTGTCAGAATTGGAAATGTATCCTTCTATCACACAGCACAGATATGGTATTGTCTGCTTGTGTTTAACTGACGAATGCAGAGTAAACTCAGCTTTAGAGTTATGAAGAAGGTTAGCAAATATCTTTTCGTTGATTTTATATCTGGATTTAAATTCAGACTCCACAACACAAATAACGTTATATTTTATTGAAAACAACAAATTGGTTGAGTGAAAAGTCACCACTTTAACGCAACTAAATATGTTTGTAGTGAAAAGCGGTAAGAAGAAAAAATTTTGTATAATTAAAAAGAAACTGGGTTGATGAGAGCAATAATATTAATGAGAATGCTATTAATGGCTTTCGTCTCAACTGAAGACTATTGTATCGAGGCAATTAGTTTTATTCGACACAGCTAAATTAGGACACCATGCTTCACTGCCCTGGGGGAGAAATTTTCGTAGGCGTCGTGTTCCGAACCTAATAAAGCTCATTAACCACCTTACGTCATTTCGTAAGGAACTCGATAGGACGTGATGTCAAACGGCCATTACGCCGTAGTGAACAGCTAATTGCCGCTAACACAGGGTTTCCCATAGTTCCACTCTGAACACCTTTCCCGGAAAATGCTGACCAAGAGCCGCAGACGGACTCCACTTTAATGAAAACAAATGATTCAACTTGTCATTACAACGAAAAAACTCATATTCCGCTGCCAAAAACAAAAGCAAATTAAAAGGAAATTACTACCGTGATTAATATACTTTATGCATGACATTGAGGTGAGTACCTTTATCCTCCACGCTGTTTAGCCGAAACTGGCCAGGCTCCCAGGCTGTGTTATCCTTGTACATACACTCACTACTCACTGGGAAGCGTATTATTCGAATGGGGGGAGGTGTTGTATAATGGAAATATTTTCTTACTTTAAATTGAATTTTGCACGAAAGTTACCCGAGAAAAATGAACAGAGGTGGGTCGAAAAACAATGAGGCAAGAAGAATATTCGTTCCTATGTTGTATGGTTGAGTGGGCTTCTTAAAAGTCTTTTAAAATTAATTAAAACTTTTCCTTTCACTTAATTAAGTCACAAGGATAAAGAGAAATCAGAATCGCGAAACCCTTCCCAAACAAGTGCTCCATTTTGGCAGCCGTTTTATTGCTTACAATATGAATTGTATAAGAACTTTTGTTATTCTAGAGAGGCGTTGCATGACGCTCTTTAATGCTGTACTCGTAAAATATTTAATACTTTTAATAGCTTCATAAAGTTCCTCACTGCAATTACGCTTCTTTCATTGGTAGCACTATGTTCGTAATGTTCAGGTTCGGCAGCGGAATTACATGAATGCTTTCATAATAATTAAAACAAAATTTGTATGAAGAGATCTTGAATGTTCTATAAACATTCTGCAAATACAGTGAAAATTTCAAAATGGCAATGCCAAGGATATGTTATTATTATTTTTTATTAGTAGGTTGAAATTGAAATTGTATTTGCCGGCTGCCATCTATCTTTCAAAATTCAAGCCAGAAGAAATTCACCGGGGTACAATGGTGAAAGAAATTTTGGAGGCATCTGGGCGGAAAACGAGGTGAGATCTCTTTGCGTGCTGACATAACAAAAGGAAACTGAATTATGAAGGAAGCAAAACAAGGCAGACATACAATCGCAAGCTGAAGAAGGGTTTCCATCCAATGCAGGAGGAGAAACACGCCGGACTCCGAGCCTGAGCTAAGTACTTTTATATTCTAATATAATTTTTAGTTTCATTAGTAGTGGTAGCTGCCTAGGAATATCGTTAGCTATTTATTAGTTATTTAATAAATTTAATAAAGTTGTGGAAATAAGTGATCTCGCTCGCGTTTATTTCACCACCCCATGATATTTATTGTGGGAGTTATTTGGTCTAACTTTCAATCTTTCAAAATTGAATTTTGCCAGTTTTTCATGCATGGGTACTAGTGGTTGAGGCAATTCTACTGACGAGAATTATACTTACTCTACATATCGTGTTTAAGGTGTTTCCTTTTTCTTAGAGAGAAGCAAGCCTTTCAGTCGAATGCACGCGTCCACTAGTTTGAACAAATTTCCAAAGAATTGCCCTTTTTAGCCACCAAAAGGATTTTAGTTCAATTCAGCTTTTAGGTCCAATACTGTCTTCTAGCCACTGATGCAATTTATGCTTTAACCCTTGACTTTGATTAAATATAATGAAATTTTTAAAATATCCTTTAATTAAAAAAATATGGTACTTTTTAACGCTCTTTATATAGTACACCATGTTTTTATAGACTCTGAAAGTGGAAAGTTCATTTAGGCAAAAGTATCACCAGTGAAATGTCACCATAAAATCTTAGTTAGACTAGTTAGGTTGTTTTATATAACCATACCGGAAATAAACAACATTCCTAATATGGATATAAATGTCCAGATGTACATGTGTCTATATATGTCCAGAAATTTATGTTTGAGTGTTAACAACATCTTGAGGGAAAAGTTATCCGTGCAAGTGTCCCCAGAGAGTTTTCATTGCTCCTCCAAGTTGCAGATGAACTTACTTTTCCACCTAACCTATAACATTCACATTAGTTTATTGCAAATAAGGCCAAAGTTTTACGGAGGAAACCTTTTCGGGCTAAATTTAATGTCCAAAACAACATAAACACTGGCCCAAGTTTTTATGGGGCGGGTCATAAAAGAAAACAACTTCAGCGAGTGGTGATGAGGATGGAGTTAACAACTTACGTTGATTTCCACATTTCAAAGAGATACATCGTCAACTGTACTGCACAATGCCTAGAAAAGTTAAAAAGCTCAGTGTAAAGCACCAGTCATATCCGACAGCGTGACAGCGAGCTATCCTCCTGCCTAGTAACGTAAAAGGATTCAATCTTGCTGATCACGGTTGTGGCTGCACAGTATTTATGGATCAGATATCGTTAAATTAATGGACGAGTCAGCTCCATTGTGTGGAACAGTTTAATCAGCGGATTTAATTATAAGCAACTATTTCAATTAATTTTTGTCTCGTTTAATACAATTTTCCTCCTGACATTCTTAAATGATGCAAAAAATTAATTATTGGAAACAATTTTTAAACAGGGTGTGCCACAAGTTGGGCGTATAATATGTGAGGAAATTGTGTTTAACTTTTCGTCACATTAAATTCTCATATTTTAGGTTAAAATTCATTTGGTCGTTTGGATCCTTTTACGAGTTTTTAGCTCACACTGAAAAAATTGATTTTATTCGTTTTCAATAGTCTTAAATTTAATAACTAGGGTATAAAACCTTATAAACCTAGACAGACTGTCTACCTTATTTATTTCAGATTTGGATTAAATTGTAATTTTTATATAGTAGCTTCTGTAAATTCCACGATAATATTGAAGAGGGATTTGACGACATTAGGTATGACTACATACTTTCAAACTAGATTGAAATCCTGTTCACACCCACCTTCACTGAGAGGAAAATAAAATGGACTATTGGCTCTTGTAAAGCCAATAAATCCCCAGTAGGAGATGGTGAATTCGCAGCACTGTTACAGAGCATAGGATCTAATATCAATACTTACAAAGCTTTTTGGAACCATGAAGGATGTGAAGCAGGACGGTCTACTGCCTAGCTCAGGTTATATCGCCCTAAACAATGGAAAAGGTAGCCATCATAACATGTTTATCAGAGAAAAAAATTCACTATACAAGTCCAATACTATATACTAGCAAATCAAAAAGCCTTCTGTGCCATGGAAGGAAAAGGCGACAAAAAGGATATTGGAGGCGCAGCGGTAGTATGTGTAAATAGGTAATATATGTAATAAGGCCTGCCCGCATTTTGTGGTCGCCGTGTGTGGATGAGCTCCTTAAAGACTTCTCTAAAGTTAGAATTGGTAACCACGGTTAAAAAAAATAATCTGGTCATTCTTCTCGAGAGAAGAAACATTCAGGAGATATTTTCACTTTTAAAACGCCATTGCACAAAGCTGATGTTTACGGATAGGCCTGGAAGTATCTTTTCAAAAAAGAACAAAACTCAATTTAAAAATTCTTTCGTTAGCGGGGGAACAACCAAAAAATTCTCAGGAAAAGTCAAATAATTTGGGCTCATACTGGATAAAAGACTTATTTGGAACCCTCGCCAAAAGAAGGCACTAAACAAAAATAGGCCGGTCACACATTGAAGCTATGTATGCGGCACTAGCTAGCACAGCTCCAATGTGTGACGGGTCTTACGATCGTCGAAGTAAGTTTATGGTACAATTTCGGAGTTTACGTAAAATGTGATACTATGGTCATACTTGGCTTGGATAAAACCCATAGTCATTTACGTTGTACTTCTATGATAGCCTGTGAAATACTTGCTTGTCTAGGAGTTAAAACAAGCCAGCTAATAATTCTTCAAGGATTTGGAAAAATGCCCTCAAGCAGCTAGCATAACAACAGAGTCATCGTATTATCCATACTAGACCGTGAAGGTTATAAGGAAAATGCAGATTCACAAAGAATTGTGCTAGTTCCCCTTTGTCGGACCTGAACCTTTCCGCGGCTATCCAAAGAGAAGCAAAGATCAAGGAGGAATACAGGTCTGAAACACATAACAAGATTGAGATGAAGACCATTGCTGACTTCCTAACCAGACATTATCCATTAAACTACCATCTGAAACACATGGGCCTTCTTCAGGACATGATACAAGTACACAAAACTACCCCTGACTAAATTGTGGTAGATATAAGCCTACCTCTTTAAATGTCCACCACCGCGGTATACCGACAGTCATTCAAAATACAGGTCTTTCTTTATAGGAGGTTGCCGCATCTGTTGGAAGAAAATGTTTACCACGATGCTACTGAGATGAAAAAAATATGGAAAGAGTATTGTCATTTAAAAAACGGCACAAGTTTTGTGTTTACCTTGTACGTGTGTGCACAAAAGCTTCGTCGCTCCTTTCAAGATTTTATATTTCTTATTGTTTATTTCATTTATAGAGTAAGTGGTAATGACCTAAAAATATTTCATTTGGCTGGTTCTGTCCACATAACTAAAAAATCGACAGTTTTTGCCCTTTTTGTGATGATAGAATATCTTTTCACGCTATCTCGAGTATACAAAGGACTTTATATTTTTTATATCGCCAGCTATTTTTTACACATTGCCTATATGATAAATTTTAGCTTGAAAAAATTGTTTGTTAGCTTGTTATAATCAACGTTTCCTTTATCCCAATTTAGCTGGTTAATATTTTCTACATCGTATACATTTTGTCGATTTGCTCTCGCTGGTAATTCTTGACGTGGGTATGGTGGTTTAAAATGGTAGAGAATTGGACACATCGATCCATGGGGAAGAACCATTAATTCCTTAACAAAGTACTGGTTGCTGTCCCCGCAGGCAAACTGGATATCTAAAATCATCGTGTCCATGTTGTTGAGTAGGATGATGCACCTTTGTCATCATTGAATTAAATATTACGTAAACATCCCTACTACAAAAGGGAAGATTTGGAAATTAACGATTTTTTATCATATTTTATTTTTACATATTTTCCAAGAAAAAAACTTTGGTGGAATAAAAATGTAGTATCTAAGTACATGGTACATGTTTTCCTCGAATTACCAGACATCAACCCAATTAAACAACTTTGGAGCACAGCATCACACCAAAAGAAGGTCTCAAGCAATACTTACAGCAAACTTTGAACGAGATTTCTTCTGAAAAGTGCTGAAAACTCGTTTGCACGAGCCGTAAATAATAGCTGATGAGTTCTGATGTGGTTTACATTACTCTAAGAAAAACATATAACGTAGGTTGGCGCATAGAACCAATTAATTAAGCCCTACTATTATTACTATACTACTATTATTAGAAGGTGCAAGGAAAATATCTTTCCAACAAGACTTAAAGAAAGTCTCATAGACTTCGGTAAAAGATTATCTTGCATCAAAATCTTGTATTATTTTACTGACAATTTTCTCAATTATCATTTTTACTGAACTAATATTAGCTAATACCCTCTTACCTCACGGATAACACAATGACGGGTGTATTACATAATCTACTTCCTGACTTCTAAGTGGACTTTCCAATGTTTTACTGAATTGTAAAGTCCCATGGTAATACCACTATTGCATAGAAAATACTTCCAGGTCGATGAATTAAGGGCGCGCAAACAACTGAGGTTAATACTAAAATAGTTCCCATTGGCTCTTTTAATTAAACGCTGAAAATTCTTCCGGTGAATGTTCCGTAGCAACTTTGGAATTGAAATCCTCAAATGGCGGAAAGTCGAGTGTGAAGCCATTTCTGAACATAATATCACTATAAACGTGTAATGCACAGAGAAGTCAAAGCATGGTAATCTCTGAGGTTCCTGTATTTCTCTGTTGAAATAGGCCAGCAGGCACAGAGATTTGAACTGAATCAAACATTTTGAAATCACTAAAAGCACCTCATGGCACACTGTTAGGAATTTCACTCCTCATGACAGACAGATTAATCGCACCAGTCGTTTTTGATACTATCGAGGCACCACCTTTTTCGTCAGAGAACGGTTGAACTCATTAATTGTGTAGAGAAGTGGCTCACCACAATGGACGGGTCATGCTATATCGCTAAGCAAAAACCTGCTGGGAAAATCCATATATCACTGGAAGTTCGTCATGCACGAGTTTTCCCAAAATTCAGTGCCACAGTAGAAATTCCTTTGCATGCAGCTGCACATGGACTTTGACTAACGACTTATGAATTATTTGTGCAACGACTCATTGTACCTGGAATCTATGCACTTTGCTCAGATTTCCCCAGGCTTTCCTTGCAAAACTTATCCTTTGGTGTCCTCCTGGGAAAATAGTTATTCTTGTGAGAAGCGCCAACTCAAAAAATCCGACTTTTTCACGTTGCTAACAAGAGCGCAAATTATTTCACTGTTTGATGTTAATAGTTCTTTTGTAGTAAGTAAAATGCTCCTAAACAGGAAATATTCTGTCCTGCCAGCAAAAACATTATTCAAAGCTTGATTTTTTTTGTCATCCACGAAATAAATATTAAAGTGAAAATGAAGCCCTTCACTAATTTCCAGGTAGTTGGCTACCCAAGTTGCACTATGAATTTTAAATTGCAATAGTAAAGTTTAAAGATAAATATATATATATATAAATAGCTGGTGCACAATCAGTAGGACTTTCGTCTTAACCACTCTATTTGTTCATCCATCCATCTTTTGAGAAAATCAACAAAAGCATCTAGGGAACAATCGATAGTCTTCTTGGCTTATTAAAAATCATAGTTTGCGTTTCAAAGGAGGAAAATCTTGTTATAGAATATTAAATCCTCATTTTTTAACTAAATATCAAAAGTTCAATATCACCAATATAATCAGTTTAAACTGATAATTTTCAATTTGGAATTGTTTGATGTCATTGACCGAAACGCACTGTATTTTTCGCAATTTTGTATTGCATTTTTGAAAATCATTTTCATTTTGGCTTGCGTTTACAGGCATTGTGTGTAACGTTGGTCGCCGTATGGACGAGTAAAGATACCGTTTTTCTATTTTCAGTTTCCATTTAGGCAAGAAGGAGAAAAAGTCCACAATTTAGAGACTATTGAAATGGGTCAGTAAGCTTGAGTAATTGAAGAGAATATTTAGCAATAGAACTTGATGAAAAACCTTAAGCATAGAGAGTTCCATCCAGAAAAACAGTCAAAAGCCTTTTGTTTTGGATACCCCTAGTGTAACCATAACACCCCGTATTCAAGACCTTCAGCATTGATTCATTATCTTTCCTTCCTCACTTCGATTCTTGCCCTTAGCGAGCTTTGAAAGCTCATTGCAATTGACTATTCTGAACTCCCACCTGTAGATGATGTTTTCTCTATGCCTTAAGGGATTAGTATATTAGATTGGCTTTGTAAGCCCGTTAAAAATGTTCAGATAGACTAATCTCAAATATCTGTATTCTATGAAGCAAATGCCGAATCGGAGAATCGCGGTCGGCAAGCTCAGATCTTGAGTTACAGCTCAGCTCATTTTATCTTTTTGATCTAGCTCATAGCGATGAACTAGCTCACACTCACTCGAGGTAATGAGCTAGCTCACATTTCTGAACTGAAATGAGCTGAACTACCTCATCATTGAGGGTACTCATGATAAAACTCCGAACAAACTTATTCCTTACGAGGCTAGAATTTTGGATGAATTTAACACGTTGAGTGCCCCAATTAGCACAAAAGCTTTCGTGAGAGAATTACTTGGTAAAATACATTTGTCTGGAGAGAGCTCTTAAGTGCCGGTCCCCAGGGACCGGCGTGGCGTTTAACGTGTTAAAAACAGCACAAGATTTATGAGGTAATGAGAAGTCAAAACAAAAGAGATGAACGCAATTTTACAATAAAAAAAGGTGAGTTCATTGAAAGTAGAAGTAGAAAGAAAAGTAGATGTATCGATTGCTGTGCTGCTTCATACCCATGTCCTCATAAAACCAAGGTGTCGAGATATTTAATTGTGCACGAAAAGGGTAAATAGATGCACCAAGCACCTGGGCGGATCACAGGCAGGTCAATCTAAATCTCATTGTCATATATAATAAACATCGGAAACGACCCCAGTCAACTGAGGCAACTCGACCTAGCAGATCTAACAAAATGTACTCGCAGTAATAAAATGTAAATTCATTGCCCAGATAACCCAGATAACGCAGTAAAATTTCCAGTAACGTCCAAACATCCGAAAATACGCAGTTTCACGTTAATTACGAAACAAATACTGTGCGGCTGTTTATGCGGACACTATGCATTAATCGATTAATACTCCTGTTAAAAAAAATAGTGAATAAGACGTGTTAAAAAACCGTGTCAAGCCTGAAGTGTATAAAAATATGCCGCGTGAACAGAGACCCAGGTCGTTAGGTCTGTAACTGAGATGAACTACTAATATTGGCTCATCAAGGCTAATACTTTTAGTTCAAATCACATAAACATAAGGGCCCAGGTCAGGTTAAAGTGGGGGTTTGAACTGATTCGGAGCCGAAACTCAGGCACCACATCACTAAAAATCTAAAATACGTACAAAAATTAGACCATTTATGCCAATTCCATATTTATTACAAATCATGGCTTGTGAGAAAAAAAAAATTAAGAAAAGCGTACTGTGCTTACAAGTGTAAGAATCTAAATTAACTTTTTCCTGCAGTACTTTTAATTTACTCCATCGATATGGAGGCAATTCGTTCATCATAACCAATAGTGCAATCGGGGTACCTATCTTGATGTTAACGATTACAACAACAATTTATCATCACAACTCATTATAAATTTCTTCAGAGTGAACTCCTTTTTGTCATGATTAGACATTGTTAATGGCCGTTAATTTCCTGTCCCTATCGCCCCGTTCTACACCTTTTTGCTAGCCGGAACTGTTGAGTCATGCACGTTACCCGGGGGTATCCATGCCGCAAGCTGTTTTATCCATATTCAAATAGTGTTTGATGACTATTTGTTTTGCCTGCTCGTTTATTTCCTCAAACACTTTGCAAATATAAGTCTGGAATGGAGGGTTCGTGCTCGGGTTGGCTCCTCTTCTCTAGAGGTATTTACCCTACAAACTGTAGAGGCTTAGTAGACCTCCAACAGGACTATGTGAACTGCTTCGCTTGCGTTATTGCACGAGTAATTGATGTTTTTTCCTGTTCCTTTATTTTCTAAAGAGCTCTTGATGGAAATACGCTGAAAGAGAGTTGTACAATCATTCGATTTGTTTTGTTCGCAAATAGAGAGCAAATTTTCCTCCATTTGCGTAAATCTAAATCTCAACGGCAAATATATGTGGTATGAAGGGAAAACGAACTGCAATTTTACGGCAACGTTCACAAACTGATTTTCCAATTCCATTCAACAATACTGGAAAATTTTCTGCTTTAAGCAAGTTCCTAACTATTTTTTTGTGCGCCTTATTTACACAAAGGCGAGTGACACTAATTTTAAATAGAAATATAAAAGCAGAATTATATTTGTATTTAATACCGTCTTTATTTTGAAACCAATGGGGATTAAAAAAAAATCAATAAAAATGAGCTTTACAAACGGGGATAGCTTATATTAAAATTATAGTTACTGCGGGCTCAGCATTCTTGAAATTAAACTCTAAAGTGCCTATGAACAGCTTCCATATGGATTTGATAATTTAATGGGCTCTGAGACATACGAAGTATGGCAAATAAAGACCCAAGTTTTTTTTTCGCTCGCCAAGTGACAATACTGTCGCGACGACAACTATCGCGGTGAACGCATTGGAGGTTATGTACCACATGTTCTAAGTTTAACATCGAACAAGTATGTATAGTGTCCGAGCTACAGTTGTTGGAAGTTGTGTATGTTAGTGCATGCGGTTGTAAAAATGAGTGCTGTGAAAAAAGAGCAACGAATATATACAAAATTTTTTGTGAAATTGAGAGAGGAGATGGCTCGAATCGTCCCCGGTGGTGGTGGTTACTTGGAAGAAGACATATTAGAAGACTAATATGACCCGGAGACCAAAAGAGCGAGCTTGCAGTGGGTTGAGGAAGGAGAATCATCGCCGACGACAATGCGAGCGTCAAGATCACAGATCAAAACAATGTTGATTTTTTTCTTCGATAGTCAGGACCCGATCCACCGGGAATTCATCCCAGACATTCAATGCAGCTTCTGCCTTGAGGTTCTTGAATTCCCCATCACAAAAATACACCGTCCCAGGTCCCAGTCTACGATGATTGTCTGCGATTTATTTCTCTGTGGGCACTGGTTCGATTCCTGCAAATTCTACTGGTTAGAATCATACTTGCGAAACAAATGGGATCCCAAAAATCTGGATTCAACATTGAGCTGTGCCGTGTGCATTCCTGGGTTCTCCCTTGAGCTCAGCCAATGAGAAATATCTTTAAGTAAATGTTGATCCAGATAAGGCAGATTGTTTGGCGATATATAAAAATGTTGTCGAATCAGATATTAAACCGCTAGTGTTTTTAAATAATATTATAGTTGATTATGATTATAATGCAAAGGGCCAACTCAAAATTTTCTCTACTCTTTTTGAGCCTTCTCTACTGTGAAGCAAAATTTTTAAAGCCCTTTTAAACAGTATTTGAAGGTTATATAAAATACGAATACATTTTAAACGTTACAAAGTACTTCTTAACTTTTAATCTGAATTATGTAATCAACTTGCAAAGAGGTTTTGTCCGTCTTGGATAATTAAACCTACACAGGATAGCTTCGGAAAATAAGCGTTCTATTTTACTTTTAATATACGAATTTCTTCAAGAAACCTCTCCAGATATTTTAAATTAAAATTAGCAGTGAAGAAATTTTATAAGAGAAAATTATTTAATGATGATTCATTGTAAAGCGGATAATGTAATTACAACGTAAATTCAATTAGGAAAATTTAAAAAAGAATCTGATGAAATTTGTTTTCAAAGAATTGTTTGAATGTAATCTTGATTAAAACTCACAATACTCAAATGTCGTAAGACTTTGAATGTTTTAAATTCTTCCTGTTCAAATTTAAGACTTTGTTTATGTTGAGAAATAATTGTTCATTTGATATTTCTCATCGTTGACTATGTTAATAACAGAAACTATCGAACATGTATTTTCAACAAATACTGGCTTGCCTGCTCAAAACTAAATATATATATATACTATATAAGTGAAAATAACGGTTTCCGAATGAGTTTTTTTTTCGCATTGGTCTATTTAAGGAAGCCAAGCAATTTAGAGAGGTGATACTTGTATGTGGCATTTTTTCTCATATTTTTTAATATCATAAGATGGCGCCATAAAAAAAGCGTCCGGATAAAACTCTCACGTTAGATGAAAAAGGAAAAATTTTAAATTCGCTAAAAAGAAGCAAAACTGAGTAGGAGCTTCAACCATTTGCGACATAAAAAAGAAGGCTGAAAAAATAAAAAGGTATGAAGATTTTTTAATTTTTTAGAAAATGCTACGCATTGCAAATTTCTTAGATTTATCGAGAAAAACGACTGTGAATCATTCAAGAAAAGGAGGCTTTTCGGGAATTTCTGTGTGAAAATGCCATACAAAATTCAAGAAAAGATTTGCTATACGTGGACTGAAAATATGCGGGGAGACGTTATCTAGTCAGCCGGAACTGGTTCACTTATTTCCACGATAAATAAATATTGGAACGCCTTGTTCCCAGTTCGCTGGAATCCAGAAGGCGACTTACCACTTCCAACTTTTGGCAAATAAAAAATAGTCTCGTGGGGCTAAGTCCGGAATGTAAGGTGAACGATCCAATTCCTCGAAGCCGTGTTCCTTAACAGCACCCTTTGAAGTAGCAGCAATGTGTCGCATCGGAGTTGCTACAGTCGTTCAGTGAAGGAAATCAAGGCCCTCCTTGAATTTCCCACCTTTTCGGCTTATTCTTGGTAGGCTCGAAGCGTCAAGAAACGAAATTGTCACCGCACGACATCTCTGTCGCTAGAAACACCTGTGTTGGAGCACCTTATCTGAACGCCCGATGCCCAGCACATTTAGATTCGTCCACGCCCAGAACACTTTGCCGACGGAGCATACAATTTCACTTCACTTCGACCAGGATTTCGTCGCGCACGGCACTCATCAATAGGTGCGTGAAACTTCTGCGTACACAAACCACGCCACAGTATAAGAAGTAAACACAGCCAAGTACTCTTCGTTTTCTTCGGTCCCACTTTCACGACTATACATCGCACTACTACACAAGCGTACCTGTCCGTCTCCAATTAGTTATTCATTCTGTTCACCAAGCTTTTAGTTGATATTAGATGCAGAACCTTCTAGTTGGCATGGATGGTGTGGGAGGATGTGAGGTTATTTTATTCTTTACTAGGAATTCTAAAAGGTACTCATCTCGTTTGTTGATTTGATGTCCCTCCGTCCCCATAGCGTGTAATGCGCTTCTTAGCTTATAAATAAAAGTTTTCAAAATTAAATATTGTGAACAGAAGTAATGAAAATCATATTTTTCCTTGTAAACATTTGTTTTTTTTTGCCTCCCGTAATACCACCAAATCCTAAATCCTAAGCAGATTATTCAAAACAAATGCTGAAAGCACTGGAGAATTACTATTTCCCGGGCAAAAAATAATACAAACTTGTTAACCGTTGTTCCACCGAAAAAGTTTGATTGCATTTCTGGAATTTTTCGCCAGTGATTTTATATTTGTCTTCCATATAAAACACATTTCAGTATGAACTAAGGCACATCAATCAGGTAGAAAAATCCCAGCCAATTGTGACATACGTGAATAAAAAATTACAGAACAAAAACCCTTTCACAAATATTTGATGTAAAATGCTCGTTAGGTCATTCCACCTGAACGAAGCTCGTTCTGATGCCAAATGGCACTAAATGGATCACGTAAAATGGTCAAAAGCGCAGCGAACCATTATAACTTTTACCAATTTTTAGATTTCCGGTGCAGCTAAAACGCGTCAAGCTGGATTAAATTGCGGAATTTGCAAACTTTACCCATTCGGGGGATTTTGTCATTGCCATCGTTTTGACTCTGCATTTTTACCTTGAAAAAGTCCAATGGTATCACCGTTTAGAGATCGAGAGGACTCTGTTGAAATTATTTAACATTTCTCGGTTAATGGAGGACAGGCATGTTTTTTTTAATTCACTTATACATTTCTACTCCTGGCTCCAAGTGCGTTTCGTTGATTATATTCACTAGCGTAGAGTGCATTCAATAAAGCTTTCTATCTAAACTGAGGTGCTAAAAAACTAGTGCCTGAGGCCTGTACTTCTTCTGGTAAACACTTATATTACAAAATAAACAATGAGAACGATATATGTAAACAAATGGCACCGCATTAACTCAAAATTTGTTAGCGAAGTAATTTCTATGTGCCGTAGAGAACAAGTTGTCTGGAGAAAATTCCTTCCCATGCAAGGCCCAGTCACATTAAATATTAACACAAATGCGTGAACTTAAATCAAGACCAATTCACACCGTAATTAATATCTACAGGGAATAATAACAGCTCCCATAAGTTTTGCGAAAACTACACCATCAACACAAAATTGTGGTGTCATTCTAGGATTCTTGAACATGTCACGAACGTTATCCACCCCAGCTAATCTTAAGGCTTTCTATGTTTGCTTCATACGACACGTCAGATATATTTACCAGCAGTATTAACAAACTGTACATAATTCATGACAATATTTCCTTTCTGGGGACGAATATAATTTTCACAATTTCGAAGTGAATAAGGGTGAGGGGGAGAGTTATTGCCATAGTTTCCTTTAACAATTGCGAACATCTAGTGCAGAATCGCGAATAGCAGCGTGGGAAAACCAAACTAATGGGTTGTGTTAAATTCTGAAAGTTTCCAGTTAATAATCATTTTTCATTGCTTACATCTAACTTATTCGACGATGTTATCAGTTCACCCTAAAGCCCGTCCATGGTAAGTTAGATTGATTCCAATAAATATGGCACACAAATCAGCCTATAATGTGGTTGTATATATACAAATTCAGCACTGCTTACTTATAGTATAATGTCTTTGCAAAGTAATGTATTTACGTATATATATATATATATATATATA
>QYTT01083360.1:0-19650 GCA_006980735.1 Dasypogon diadema
GCGTGCTTATGGTTGTTGTATCTACTTAAGATGTCTTGATGCTGATGGAAATATTTCAGTCTGTCTTCTAACAGCTAAGTCTAAGGTAGCACCAATAAGTATTACTCGTACGTTGCCCTGTTTGGAACTTTGCGCGGCACTACTGTTATCGAAATTGCTAGATAAAACGAAGAATTGTCTAGTAAAACCGGTGACCCAAATATATTGCTGGACGGACTCTGAAATTGTGCTAGATTGGATATCTTGTCATCCCTCGAACTGGACAACATACGTGGCAAATCGAGTCTCCGAAATCCAACGGCTAACTGCTACGTTCACTTGGAGGCATGTCAACTCTAAGTCGAATCCAGCGGATATAGTATCCAGAGGAGCCACGGCAACAGAACTGAGGGAATCTATATGGTTTTCTGGTCCGCAATTCCTTTGGCAGTCAACCGAGTGCTGGCCACTGCAAAAACCGAGGCATAACTTGTCGCAGGTTCCAGAAAGGAGGAAGGTTAAGTCTATTTTAATGACGACATTGAACACAGTTGGTGAAGATTTTTTGAATATGATCTACGAATGCAGTGAGTTTTTAAAGAATTGTCGTCGCTTCGCTCTGGTATTGCGATTTATAGAGAATCTAAGCCTTAAACGAAAAAACAAACCGTTAAAACTGCATAAATTATCTGCGGATGAAATAGAGGCTGCGTTTATGCGAATTACGTGGGCTATACAGTAAAAGGAGTTTGGCACAGAAATCCAAGAGCTACAGAGCCACAACGAGTTAAGCAGACAACGCCACCTCCAAAAACTCACCCCTTTCTTAGATAACAGGTGGGGTTTCGCATTATTGCGCGTCGGAGGTAGACTGAAGAATCCTGACTTACCCTACGAATCCCGTCATCCTATTCTCCTACCTCGAAACAATCCCTTTGTAACCTCTTATGTTCGTTATTTGCATGTCACTAACTTTCACGCAGGTTCGTTGGCTTTAGCATCTATATTGCGTCAAAAATGTTGGGTTATCAACGCAAGAGAATACTGCCGAAAGGTTGTTCGCAGATGTATCCACTGCTTCAGATATCGTCCAAGACTTGCTCAGCAATTGATGGGAGAATTACCCAAGGGTCGAATAACCGCTGGTCTTCCCTTTAGACACACCGGAGTTGACTTCTGTGGACCGTTCCTAACAACCCTGAATCTTCGAGGAAGGCAGACCTATAAGTCATACGTCGCCATATTTGTGTGCTTCGTTACTAAGGCTGTACATATAGAGGTAGTTTCAGCCTTAACTACAGATGCATTTATTGCAGCCCTGAAACGTTTTGTTGGACGACGCAATCTTTGTCACTATCTGTATTGTGACAACGCAACCAATTTTGTAGGTGCTCAGAGACAGCTAGAGGAATTTCGGCAGGCTTTTTTTCGACAACGGACTCAAGCAGAAATTCAGGAGTGGTGTTCCAGTCATGGGATCAATTTTCGTTTCATACCTCCTAGAGCTCCACATTTCGGCGGGCTATGGGAAAGTGCGGTAAAGTCAGCGAAGAGTCTCCTTTTTCGCACCCTACGAGATGCATCATTAACCTTCGAGGAATTGACTACCGTCATGGTCCAAATTGAAGCAGTTTTGAATTCAAGACCCATAACCCCACTTTCAACTGACCCAAATGACGAGGAAGCACTGACACCAGCCCATTTTCTAAACCAGGCACCAGTTCAAGGCATATTGGAACCGGATATTTCCGAACAAAGGGAGCTTTCCTACTTACGGCGGTGGCAAAGAGTTACTGCGTTGCAGCAGCACTTTTGGCGACGCTGGTCCAAAGAATATTTGAGCCAGCTACAAGAAAGATCAAAATGGAAATCTGCGAATCCTAATCT
Organism: Dasypogon diadema; assembly: GCA_006980735.1. Taxonomy (NCBI): domain Eukaryota; kingdom Metazoa; phylum Arthropoda; class Insecta; order Diptera; family Asilidae; genus Dasypogon; species Dasypogon diadema. The sequence goes on from QYTT01083360.1 coordinate 1,867, forward strand.
TGCGGCCGGAATGTTAGTCTTAATTCACCAAGATGATGCTCCCCCTTACAAATGGAGGCTGGGAAGAATTGTCTCTACAATCTCAGGACGCGATGGTCTAGTGCGGGTGGTGGTAATTAAAACAGCTGGTACATTAATTGAGCGCCCTATTCACAAAATCGCTGTTCTACCAATTGACGAAACTGACTGACATCACTTGGAGTTCTGTCAGAGGCGGCGGGATGTTTATTCAGAAGAGATTTTTCTCTAATTTATTAGATGAATTATTTTGTACAATTTTAGTAGCCACTGTAAGTTTATGTTAGCTGGAAATTGTAACTAATAAACCCATCTGCTTTAAACTAGTTAAATGTTAAAATGTACTGTTGTTTTATCAGCCCAACTGCTAGCAAGAATTATTATAGAGATGATTCTCGTTGTTGTACCCACTGGACCAGTTCGTTGTTGTCAGTTAGGAGTGTTTTCGAAATATATTAAATTAAATCAAAAATTTTGGTTTTTTTTCAATTACAAATTTGGAGTAAAAACGCTTAAGAACAGTATACAAATATCTAATGCCAGTGTGTCACACACCCCTTTCCAGTTTGCCGTTTAAAAGTTATTAACGATCAAGTGTAAAGTATCATTTTGGAGCACCCCTCATTTTTTTTGCAAATATTCGAAAATTGGATTTTTTATACATAATCTTATTTGCACACATAACATCTATTAAACCAATTTGCATTTAAATCCCTCAAGAATTAAAAAACTTATTGGAAAAACAAATTTTTTGAGAATTTACTTTCAAACGAGTCTTGCTTCGCAGTGGTACGTTTTAGAACTATAGACCCCGAACAAATATTAATCGTGCCTTCATCATCTTTCCAATTATATCGATTTTACCCCCTTGCAATGACGCAAATATATTTACTCCCTTAGTGGCTAATTTTTGTACTAACGGTATAACATTAAATTATACATCTAAACCTTTCTCGTGAATCAATCTATCTAATCATGAAAACCGGAACAAAATCCGTTCAGTAGGCACGGAGAAAATCGCTTACAGACAGACGCGACGAGGGACTTTTTTTATAAAATGTATTAGATGATAATAAGGACAAAAAAAAATTTCATTAACTAACAATAAGCCAGTAAATAAAAAATTTTAAATTTTAAAAATTGTATTTCCTCCGTTTATGCTTTTGACTGCCTTCCTCTGCTAAAATTCAACAATAATCACCCATCATGTTCGGATTCCATCTTTCTTGGTAACGTCTTTTCTTGGAGGTTATATCCTGATGAGATCTTATGTCTTGCTTATCGTTAACTAACCCATGTTTGTCAGAGACGAAATCCAAGTGGGAAGGGAATGTGGCATGTGTAATTTACGAAACATTTTGCATCCTAAATCCTCATAACAATTTAGCTAATTATCCACCAACTTGTGATACTTTTTAGCTTCTGTTTTCTGTATTTCACAAGAAGCCATTAATAAACAATTTGAGCGAATTCCATGCAACTAGTTTAATTTAGTTGTCAGTTGGGGTCCGACAAATATGCCTTCCTTAATGTTACTAGGTCTGTTCCCTAACCTCCACTGGTGTACACTAGTGTACACTATTTTACTAAAACGCGTTCCTTTACTTTTAGTGTAAGCAAAAAGAGGGGAAATTTTCTGTCAAACCGACTTCTCCTGCTACACTTTCCTACACTGAAAATTTTTGAGTGTAAGCCGTGTAAGTAGGAAAATGACATTTTGACCTAAGGCGAATTGTCATTTTGAATAATGAATCTTGTGAAAGTGAGTTTTGCATTTTATAATTAAAAGTTATTAACAACGAAAAAAGAAGGATTTTGCTAGGAATTTACTCCAAGAAGATTTGGGAGTGCAAGAAAGTGAGGATAACATTAATTTGAAAATTGACTTACACCGAAAAGCATTGAACCGTTCCTTTACTTCAGTGCAGTCTTCCCTCCACTACCTACACTTTTTTGCGCTACACTACACTACGCTGAAAGTAAGGGAACAGACCTACTGTCAACTTCAAGTACTGGGAACTGTCATTATTTTTGCAAAACTTTTCATGAATGTGGGACTCGGTACTTGGTCGGAATTGAATGAAAAAAGAAGCACTTTACAATAAAATACTTTAATTCAAAGCGAGTGACAAGTTTTTCGTTTGTGTGGCGCGCTTGGCTACAGCTGGATGAAGACTGAGTACTTGCGCTCCTCAAAATTTATCAAGAGTTTGGATGCTGGGCTTGTCAATCTGTTGATGCGGGATTTCCTGTAGTTTCTAAATGCTGGGTTTTGCTTTTGCCACCTTTCGTCGTTAGAGCTTGTGTGAAATCCCACATAAATCCCAATTTGACGTGTCATAGAGGCAAAATTATTGCTTCGCGATCAACTAATGATGGATGCTTTATATTCTATTCTATTGGAATCATTTGGTCTCGTTCGTCTTGTTTTGGGCCAATTTTTAAATTTGTAGTGGTTGTCTTTATCTTGACTGCCCCTTCAGCAAAGGAAGCAGGAATACTTAGTAAATTCGTTCTACAGTTCTAGTAATAAAGTTATCACTTTAAAAGCAGCAGCACATATTCTTTTAACGATGCTTGTCGTATGTCGTTAAGTAAATCGGACATACGTACTTTGAAAGGTTTCCTTCATTCTTACTGAATGTACTGAAGGCATTGAAGAATTTTTGTTGCCAATATAAAGCAATAATGCTGTTAAACTTAGTTTGGATGGATAAATATATAAACGCCATTGTTCGGGGTTTTATTCGAGTCCTAAATTCTGCGTTAAATCGTACGAAAAGTGCATTTTTCATGCTGTAAAATTGCATGAGTTGCTTATGCCTTTTTCTATATTCGTTCACTTCTTAAACAATCTTTAGCCAACAAATGCCATTCTGCAGCCTAGATGCAAGTAGTTCTAGCTTTTGATAATTTCAGGTTGCAAAATCGTTTAGCCCATTTTGCTGAATTATATTAGGCTCATTTTGAATGCTTGGCCTTGGTTGATAATTCGTATCCTTCGATGTTACTTCATGTGGGTCATATTTTTAGAACTAAAAGTTATAATTCACTTTTTTCACAGAAACATGTCGTTTTATTTAAATTTATACCTTGGCTGCATTTAATCTTACCTAATAACATACCTGCATTGAAAACCGTCTTTCACTACTCGCAACTAAGAAAGAATTTCTTTAGAATTATACCAAGGAAAGTTAATTAAAATATGCTACAACCTTCGGCTGTCTGCAACACCCAGAGAGTTTCGAGTGCATTTATTGTTATTTTAATTAATTAACTCGGTTGCATGCGGTCTACACACAAACTATTTATAATCTTATCGATTCAGTAACAAATCCAATTAATTAATAGCGAAAACAAGTTATAAATCTGGCATTACTTAGCAAAATATGAAATCGATTATGTGATGAAAAGGTCTCACATTTAAATCAAATGATGCCAGTGCACGCAAGCGGCATAAAATTATCTGAACGTAAGGGAAAATAATCGATAGAGAAAGGATAAATGAACACAGGGCAGATGGAAAAAGATGGCTGCTTTAAATTTAACACCTGTTAACTCTTTGTTATATAATATCCATTGAGACTCGTGTAATTTTCGGTGTAAGATGGTAATCACGCTGAGACTGTAAAGATAAAAGAATATAGATGTTGTAAATTTTGAATATTATCTCTTACAAAATATATAGGATATCCGAGTATCCTATCTGAAAAAGTGTCCTAAGATACTCGGGACATGGTGACGATTTTTTAGGATAAGGATAAGACAATTCTGTATTTTAAAAGAGCCAATAAAGAAAATGGAAATTGAATTGCTGATCGTGACTTGCAATTTTACTTAGGAACTACAAGCACAATACATAGTAGTGTTGAGTAACTTAGTCATAAATAAATGCTGAGATAATATAAGTAGATACCAATAAGACGAAGCTATTTCTGGTTACCACAGAACAAACCATTATAGGCGGTTTGATCAGCAGTGCAGCAATGTTGAGCATTAAAGCATTTTTTGAAACTGTGAAGGTGTTCAATCTTTAACAGTATCTTTTTTTCAGGAGTCGATCGCACTCGCATTATAGTTAAAGAGTAACCAAGATTTTTAATTACATTGTATAGAATATTAGAATAATATGATAGTATGATAGTTATCGGAGAATTTCCTATTTAAATACTACATACATACAATGTTATATCGTTCACCATCTCCGAATGTTCCAGATTATCACGAGTGAGGACTTTATTTCATCAAATTTCTGCAGACAGGTTGTGTCCACCTAATACTATGTTAAATGGCAGTCCGATTCCTTATGTCAATCAAGTAAAAAATCTACGTATAATTTTGGACTATGCGAAGGATTGTTGTGGGTATGTGAACTCATGCTGCAGAAAATTAATGGAGGTTTGGGACGTCTTCACTTCTCGGTTTCTATCTTGCCCAAAAGATACCCGCTTATTGTTAGTAAAATTGTTGATAGCTATATTCTTCTTTTTCGGTAGACTAATTTTTCCTAAACTTAATTCTAACTGCGAGCGTAAAATTGAATATGCTTTCAATGACTGTATTAGTTTTGTTATTGGTATGCGGAGGAATAAGCATGTGTCACCTTTTAAAACTCTTATTCTTAGCTGCACACTAGATGTCTACCTTAAGCGTACTTACCTGATTTTCCTGATTTAGGTGCGCTTAGTTACATTTTTGAGCATATCAACTTTTTGACATTCAATCATTATGCTCAAGTTGAATAAACTTGGGCTTTCCCCATATTCTTGGAATGGATTCATTCGTATTTACCTGAAAGATCCTATCAGGTTCTCTTTCGCGATTCTCGGCCAATGGTTATAGTGGGAACATCCGGGGTGCCTCAGGGTAGCCACCTGGGCCCGCTAATTTTTTTCCTCTCAGTTGACAATATTACGCGTATTTTAAAGCATTCTAAGGTGTTAATTTATGCTGACGACATCAAGATTTTTTCCTTCATCGAAGATCTTAGTGACTATGCTTCCCTTAAGGAAGATTTGAGCGCCTTTTATTCCTGGTGCAGACACAATGACTTCGAACTTAACATAAATACGCGCGAAGTCATGTCATTCCCTAGAAAGCGCGACTATATTACCTACGACTATACATTTTTTTCAAACATAATTCTTCGTGTTCATTCTGTTAGGGACCTCGGTGTGAAGCTGAGGAGCCTCCCCTTTTGCATATTAATTTCTCCAGAACCAACTATGGTTAGCATGAGCCTATTAATTGCATGTGTGCGGCGGTCAATGGTGTAGTGGAGCACTTTGATCTGAATGTGTCCAAGAGTGTCCTAAAAATTAAACTAAACTCTTTTCTGGGTCGTGTGATTCGTGTTGAGCATTAACGTAACTAATTACTTTTTTGTTTCCTTGTCCTGTCGATTGGATTAACCTTACTAACTGTTACATATTTTGCATGCTTGTCGAGGAGCGTAATCTCAACACATCTCTTTGAAATGTGTAAACGCTTATTGTGGAGATAGGTACAATTTTCTCGGCTTCACGCTGGGAAGTGCACCTTCTGGGCTAGAAGGAAAACTCTATACATATATATATATATGTCACGAGAAAATTAGGCAAAAGCTATTTCCCGGTCAGGATGTTTGAAAAACACAGCGGAGTGCAAGTTTAACTTTATTAGAAAAAGTACACTTCAGGATGCGATTAGATTTTCTTATATCTAACGTAGTAGCGCGTCGTGCTTGCAGCAGCTTCCAAAAAGCAACGAACGAAGAAGAAGTAGTGGAGCGGAAGAAGAGTGACTGCAGACGGCGTTCCATCACTTGGCAGTTGAAGTTGGCAGTTGGTGGGGGTGCCAGATGGCGGGATATGAGCGGTTGAAATTTTCCGCGTGACATCAATATATATATATTGAGCATCCGTGGTAGTCGCATCGTGTTAATACCTCATTTTCGTAAGTTAGTTGTTGAACGCTCTTGCTTTGTCCAAACTTTTAAAGTCTGGAACTCAAATCCTCACAATGTTCAGGCCGCGGGCGTAATCGGCATACTTAGAAGACTGTTTTCTTCTATTACAAGTTTGGAATAGTATAGTTGGAATATACTTTAATCACTGGATTATTATTATTTTTACTTTATGCTTAGTTTTACTTCATTTCATTCTCTTGTTCCTTTTATCTGTTAGATATGGCTAGATAATTAATTATTTAACTACTTACTATTGTACTAGCTGATATACATATTATATTACATCTGATTGCTTGCCATACATTATATAAGATCTTACATCATACTGAATAAATTTGAGATGACCAGCAAGTTTCACTGCGACTTCACAAAACAAAAAATCGATAGCTAATCACATTTTCATATCCTCTATTGTATTATTTTTAATTGTAACCATGTTTCATGATTTCATAATAAAAATTTATGCTTTAAGTTTTAATTTATAGCAAAGTCTGGGACTTCTGTAGTGCATTGAGTACAAATTATTCGAATCTAGAAATAGATTTTACTAACTTCAAATGTTTCTATTCAGTTCATCAGTTTGCAACCTACAAAGATTTTGACCATACTATTGACTATTTGTTAATTATTCATTTTGAAAGTTCCATACAAATTGCCCTAAAGAGTCAATTAATATTCATTGGGGAATGGTTTGTAATAACCACCAAATCTATGTGATGAAATTTCCGTAAAAGTGCATCTGCATCGGCACCTGGATGGATCAATTATTCCACTTTATGAGTTCCATTAAATAATTGAACTAAAAACTTGACTTTGCACAACTATCCAAAATTGGTGCACACACATGGGGTACTCGTGCAAAGTGGGAAACTATTGTCAACACTACGAAACAAAGTTAATTAACGGACATCAATTGGCTTTCATAATAATGGCAGGAGGCAATCCCATTTATCAGGAATGACACTTTCTAAATATTATTGATTGCACGCCTGAATAGAGTGCTGCGGAGGAGCATCGTGGAACATTCAAATAAGTGGAAAATTAATTTATTATAAAATTATTAATGAGGCTGAAAAGCATCCGTCCAAGAAATAAATGCCGCATATAAATCAAAAGTGGGATTTTGCATTATTGAAGTTGCCCAGATTTCCATGGTTAATCGGTTTAATTAGGAGAGTTTAAATGTCTACAATAGTAACCGTCAAATATAAATTTGAAATGATGTCGAGAAAAGTTGATCAAAATAGTCTATTTGGTGGTTTAATAAATATAATAAGTACCGGAAATTGGTAGTTCGGAATCATCTCATTGCACAAGGACACATTCATCAATATTAGTTTCAAATTTCGGTTTTCAGATATCCATACACACATTACATATATATTTTTTGGTATTTATTTTGAGGAAAAGGTAGGGATAAATGTAGGATAAATGTGTTATATATTATTTTTGTATGTTATGTTATTTATATTATTTTTGTAAACATAACTTTTGAAGCTTTCTTTGTATTATTCATTATTCGTTTAATCGGCCCATTAAAAGTTGTCTGTTTTTTAACAAGTGTTTCAACTGGAGCAATTGACTAAACATGGATTTTTGAGCTTATGTTTTTAGCGACTGTCAAGATTTTCTATTGATTAGTCTGCTATTAGTGAAAGATTCTCGAGTATTGACAGACGTTGGTGAGATTTGAGCTGGGGACCTTATGATTATAAGTCATCGCTTTTTTCATGTCAAATGACCTCCAAGATACATAGATTAAAAATGAATTGAAAAATACGGTACAACTGGAAGATTCACTGGAAAATAGTCAAATATCTCAATATTTCTGACCTTCTTCAATAAGCGGGGTCTGCCTCGGCGTTGCCCGCCGGCGATTCTAAGGAGTCGGTTGACATTCCTCTGATTTGTGGGACGTTTGTTGCCATTGCCGATGTGGGTGAACTCATTCGTACTGACGTGGGCGTGGTATACTTGGACGTTCTTTCGGGGTTTCTGTTCGTTGTCTCCATCACATGAAGGTGGTCTGGCACTGGGGAGGTTCTTGGAGCGCCTCTGGAAGTGATTGTGCCTGTGTTGCCGGTGCTGCGCCAATGTGTCCGGGCCGGCATATATCTCCAGGGTTTTGACTGGGGTGGATTCCGGGATGGATCCGGCTGTACGCCGGCCCAGGGCGTTCCGACTGCAGCCTACTAGTTCAGTTAGTGCCGTTGTAAGTTACATCAACACATCAAAGATCAACACATGTGAATGAATCCAAAAAAGGGATAATGAGTTTTGTTAAGTTGAATACAAAAAACTAGGAATGATCTCACTTTACTATAACAATGTAAGGGGATTAATAAATAAAACTAAAAACATCTTACAATCCTCACTTTCAAACTGTTTTGACGTCATTGCTTTGACAGAAACTTGGCTGCATCATGGTTTTTATGATGCGGAACTTCTTAAAAAGTTCTACCAAATTTTTCGTAGAGACAGATACGTTGACTCTGATGGAAGTGGTGATGGAGTGGTGATAGCGTACAAAAATTGTACCCTTCTTAGCGTTTTTTAATTATTTTTCGACTAAACTTAATGTAAAGTTTCTTGCTCTTAAGATTTCTTTTGTAGGACGAAACTTATATTTGCTTTGTTGCCAATAAATAATTCCTTATATGAATTATATCTTCGATATGATGAGCTCTGTTGATGAAACTCTTCTTCTTGGTGATTTTAAATTTCCTAACGTTCAATGGGCATTTAATGAAGATCACGAGACTACTTTCCCAATAGCAAACTTTTTGTCAAAATCTTTGAAGCATTTGTATCTTGTGTGCTCTTTAAGCGTGTAAGACGATATTCTACCTCACTTTCATGGTTCACTTGAGAACTTAGAACTTTAAGGAACAAAAGAAGAATAAGCTCTGAAAAGCCTTTTCATAAACCTAAATCCACTGGAACACCAAAAGCTTGTTGCATGTTCTTAAGAGAGAAGTCGACAATTATCCTACATCTATGACTTTCGATGGCCATTCTACGTAGTAGTGACACATATGAGATCTATAATATGGTTACCAAATTTTTCGAAAATGCTTTTCACCCTTCTGATTTTCAACCGGGTATTAACAACTTCACACACATTGGCAACCATCTATGTGCAACTGATTTAATCTGTGATGAAATTATTATTACCCATATTAACGAGCTAGTCTTTGATTTTACTTCGGGTCCTCACGGAGTGCAGTATTCAAATCATGTTCTGATGCTTTGGCTTTTGCTTTACGCATTCTATTTTAGAAGTCTCTTAGTAGCGGATGTTTTCGAAACTATGGAAAAACTTCTACATTATGCCTATTCACAAGGAAGGAAATAGGGGCGAGATTTCTGATTAGAGACCAACAGCAAAATTGTCAAGCATATCCAAACTGTTGGATACTATATTTAATTCTCAGATATTTCCAAAATGTAGAAATATTCTTTCAACCAATCAGCAGGGTTTTGCGTCGAGTAGGTCTACCACCTCAAAGTTATTTGATTTTACTCTTATGCAACTGACGGCATTAGTAATGACCCATAAACAGATTTAAAATAAAGTTTTTGATAAATTGTCGCATTCTGTCATTATGCTCAAATTACAGAAACTAGGATTCTCCACTTTACTTTTAAAATGGACTCATTCTTATCTGTCTGATAGATTCTATCAGGTGCTTCTTCGTAGTTTTTGGTATATGATTACAAAGACCAGACCACGTCTGAAATACCTCAGGGTAGTTTTCTTGATCCTCTTCTTTTTGTCCTTTCCATTGTCTATTGTATCTATCTGATAGATTCTAGCAGGTTTTCGGTCTAGCGTAGTAGAGGCCACGTCTGGGGTATTTCAGGGTAGTCATATTGGTCCTCTTCTTTCCACTCCTTTACTTTCCATTGTAGTCACATTGTGCAACTCTTGAAGGATTCCATAATTTTAATTTATGTTGACGACATGAAGATTTTTTCCTTTGCCACTGATGTCAGTTATTGCGCTTCTTTTCAAGAGGACTTAAATATTTTTATTCTTGGTGGGATCACAACCACTTAGAGCTCAGCATAAATAAATGTAGGGTCATGCCATTCTTTAGAAAGCGTGATGCTATTAGTTATGACTATACATTTGCTACAAACAGCATTTCTCGCGAACAATCTGTTAATGACCTTGGCGTGAAGTTTGATACGAGGCTTAATTGTGTTTCCCATATTAATTACGCTGTTTCTGTTTGGTTTCATTAAAAGCTGGTCCAAAGAATTCTATAACCTTCAAGTTTTCTTAACATTATACAACTTGTCCGTCGGACCACTACCTGAATATGCATCCTAGGCATGGACTCCTTTCTATGCTGTCCATATTCACCGTATTGAGTCTATTCAGCTCAAATTCACTAGAGAACTACCTTGTAGGGGTCATTTCACTTTATCACTAACTAATATTCTTCCCATTGATTTAAGTAAAAAGGAGGTTAGGCTTATTGTTCTACATAATTTAGGTAGCTTAGAAGGCCTATTGATTTGCTTAGGAACGAACACAATCGTCACCTTTCTCCATTGACGCGGAATGTACCCTCAGTTGTAGCTAGCTCTAAATAGATCAATCAACGCGCCAACGGATTTATTGCAGACTGTTCTGTGGAAGAGCTGGAAAGATCCTATCTCCTATCTGCTCCGGGGGCTTTGAAGGGTTGCAAGCAGGCCACTGTCCATTAAACTTATTTCTTGTCTAAAATGATTCGTGACAGGTTGTTCGACCAGCCGCTCGGTTTGTTCTTATGATCGCCATTAGCTGATCTGCATATGCTATTGAGCCTGAGAAATTCTCCTGCAGGAGTTTTCGTAGGAATAGTCGACACTTTTGTCGAATAGAAGGGCCGCAAGCGCGCCCACACCTCCGCGGTCATATATCAGTTATTATGAACCAATATTGAGTCTTTGGACTTGGCCACTAAAGACCCTTTTTCGAAATCAGGGCGAGGATTACTTTTTCGTCGGGGGAGGTTCTGCACCGTGTGGCCGATGCCCCTTTGGCATGGTGCAGATTTTTCTGAAGTAACCTAATAGCGCTTACGGTCCTTGCCCCGGCAAGGGCCGTCGAATAAGTTTTAGTTACCATGGACCCTTGTCTCGTCGGTCTCCATAGTTCTTGTCTTGTTTTGGTTCCCACTGGGGGGTGGATGAATTAGAGTTCCCTTTTTAGGTGTATTCAGCTGCTTTGGTGCTCTCGTTACCTTAGTGAAAAACAGTCCCATAGCTGGTTCCGCTTCGCAGTTCCCATCATACTCACGTATATTTTAAGTTATTCCATAATAGATCCTAAAACTGATCGAATCAGTATCGAACTTTTTATTTTCGTGAATTTCCTGGAATTGTAACCTTCCATAACTGCATACATTTCAGTATAACCGTACAACATCTAAGAATTAAAAAATCATGGAAAGTTAACTTTTCATTTATTTTTTTGAGACATTTGAAATATTTGGAATTCTTATATCAAAAGAGATATAGATGTGACCCAAATACAACAACCTTTAAGGAAAAGAGAATGATGGAAGAATGATGACTCGTAGTACTTACAGAAATTAGGTCTCGATTGGGAAACTTCGGAAAATAGAAAATCGGATTATCGGGCAGAATAATAATTTAGAAAGCTTGGCATATATAAATTACCTGTTCCTCTTTTTCTTTTATGATTCACTTAAATTACAAAATTAACGAGCAGAATCGAACAGAAAAAATTGCAGTTTTAAGAAGGTGAATTGAAAGTGGAGCGATAATATCGTCCACCATCCTTGGCCGTTTATTAATGTCTACCTGACCAAAAGTCCCTTACCTTGTAATCACTCGAGTGTTCTCATTAAAATTTGTGACGAGGCGTTGTGATGACGTGCTCCACCTAAAGGAGCAATTGGTAGAGGCGATATTGCCAAAGAAAAATGTAAAGTGGAAAAATTGTGCAATTTCCGTTTGTTTGAAGCATGCAAAGTGAAAGGACGAACAAGGATTAAATATCCGTTATTAAATGAAAACACCGAAGGACTTAAATAAATTACGTAGCGAATACTTTTTCTCCATTTTGCCTGCTTTTACCGCCATTCCGGGAGATTAATTTTCGTTCATTCATTTCATTTTCACCTCCCTCAACTGCCGGTCTGTAGAAAAAACCCTTTTCGGAACGTCATTTGCATACAAAGTGGATTCAAATAATTTCCCCTCCTTTAGTCGTGATAACCGATAAGAGGAACTTTTCGTGTAGAACAAGGTGTACGTTTAAGACGATTTAGGTGAGAGCTGCTAGGTGTGCCGGTATATAATTAGATGCATTTTAATACTTCAGGCCACCGCAATCGTGGGGCTGAGGACCTCGTTTTGCGGTGCCAAGGATCGAGTTTCGAGGTTGTATGTAGCACAGCTTGGAGGCGAGGTTTACACCTGTAATCCCTGAGTGAGTTATTGTCCCTGATATAGAATTGCTTAAGAAGGTAGATCGTAGGTGTTCCTTCAGTAATCAATTCAATAAATTGGTTCTACAAAAAGCTTATGTTAGAGGTCTACACAGACTTTGGGATCTGCAGTAAGTTGTTTAAATCTTTTCACCTTATCACGTCACTAAAACCAGTTTAGAAATTCAGGAAATGAGAAAAAACATTTCTAGTTTTATTTGCATTGCATCACCATATTTCGAAGTATGTTAACACAATTCAGGTCTTCGCCATTATCGTCGTCTTGAAAATTTTATGCAATAGCCTTTGCGAATGAATTCGACTCTACACTTCGTTTTTTATTATTTTCATGAAACATTATTATGGTCATATTACGCTTTAGTGCATCTTTGGTAGTCTTTCGATAGTTTAAGGCAGCCTCTGTTGAAATAGATTATAAGACACTATGTTTTCGAATCAAGAAATAAGTGTTAAATAGAATAATGAAGGTTTAAAAAATGCAGAAAGGAAGGTTTTTCTTTCCGAAATTATGATTAACTTCAACTTGTTCTAGGCACTAACTATGACGGCTGTCCAGAACATTGTGTTTATTCAATATATTCTTCCGTGTTTTTGACATAAGTTTTTTAACATTTAACAAAGAAGAAGTCGCGGGTAACATGTAGTTCGCAGACAAGTATACAATTATTTTTTTTCAAATTTCATAATAAAAATGTTACATTATATGGACAAGAAACAAGATCCTCTTCCATCAATCCCCGCAGTAATGTTTTGATTGTACTAGAGACCTTACAAAAGTCCATGTGGCCCGCGGGCAGAAAAGTTTGAGGAGCCCTGCTCTAACTAATAACTTTGACAGGATTATGCTGTGTAAATAATTTTCTAGAGTCAGTAGCTTTGCCAGAAATCCACAGCAAAGTGTGATCTGTTCTCCGCAAAACTTTGTCAGCAATTTGATGCGTTTCGCTTTGATGACATCTGGCAATACTTGCCGGCCAGAAATCGGGAGGCCACTGGTTCGACTCTTGTTCCAGCTGACAGCTTTTTTCGTGTCGGTAATTTAGGATCGTTAAAAATAAATGTTTCAAAAATTTACCATCATTGCAATTTTCCGGGAATCTATGTCTGTGAGGGCCACGGATTAGACCGAGATGCGAAGCACTGAAGAAAGAATGACAGGGGTCATAAGTAACTTCGTATTCGTACCCTTCAAATCTTCACACCTAGCCGGGATATTCCCTGCCTTACTGCAGAGGAGCAAAAAAGCTATTGCATCATGGTTTCGGGGAATATGCATCATCTGTCGTGCGACAGGGCATATACCAGTTAAGGTGATCTATCTACCGAAACCAGGGAAAAGCTATTACGCCAAGGCGAAATCCTTTAGCTCGGTAAGTCTTATATACTTTTTGCTGAAAATGAGATGGCGCTCATGTACTATCTGGAGTGCGCTACCCTGCAAGAGTATCCCTTAAGGGTAAACCAGCATGCATATCGACGGAATCTGCGTTTCATCAGCTGAAGAGAACGACAGCGGATGAACTGAATACCTTGGCCGCATTAATGGACATAGAAAGTGCCTCCGACAAAATTTATTATGTAAAACATTAAATTGCTTTGCTTAGAAGTGTGGTTAGCCCGGAGGTGGTGAAATGGGCGGAAGATATATTAAGGAACAGGGCAATCAGAATCCAGACTGCTCACGCGAATGTTAGGGGAAGGGTTTCTCCTCATACCATCAGGAAGGAGTATTATCTCCTCTTCTGTAGAATGTTACAGTTGACTCCTTACTCTCTGCACTTGAAGAGATGGGCACTTACGTCATTGGAGTACGTTGCGTTGGTGATAAGAGGAAACTCCATATCTATTATCGCTGATATCATGAGGGATGTTCTATGAGTTGTAGAAGGGTGGTGTGAGAAATAAGGTCTTACTGTTGACGTCAACAAGACAGAAATTGCACCGCTTACGCTCTTTGGATCTAAGATTAACGTTGGGTATCTTCTCAGAGGACTTGAATTTGTCCTGATGCGATGTTAGTATGGAGGGATGTTTCTCGGTTTTCCAGGCAGAAATACTAGCTGCGAGTTTGGACTATTTGAAGGACTGTCAGATGCGATGAGGTAAAATCTTCATTGCACTGGGCAATTAAGCAGCTGTCAGATTCATGGATCGGATTGAGGTTAATTCATCCCAAGTTGTGGAATGTTTATAAAAATTCAACGAGTGCTGCTTGGAAAAGAAAATGAAACTTTGTTGTGTTAGAGGACACCTAGGGATCCAATGGAACGAGAAAGCTCACGCTGGAGCAAAGCAGGGGTCGGATATGGAGTCACAAGGTCTAGGACTATATTCCACCATTGGAGGAGGGATGGTGAATGATTTAATCGAGAATCAGGTCATAAAAGAACAGCAAAATAGGTGGGAAAATATGGAAACTTGCGACAGGCTAAGAAAGCGATTAGACTGTCGTATGAAACGACGAAAAGAAAAGTTCTAAGCATGCAGCGAGGAACACTCTTTGATATTTGGGTTCGGTAGCTTTGAATATCATCTCACAAGGATGGGGACTTTGGAAATCCCCACAGGCGGACTGTGCCTGTGGTAGCATAGGAACTCTAGGAGCTCTTCGACGCTGAACAGCTAAGACGGCCTTGGCAGAGAGACGAATAAAGGCAGACGTCGGCTTTGATATTCCTCGAACAATTCTATACATATATAATAAAAATCCAGAACGCTTCACGTGCCATAAATGAAATTGCGACAAGACCGTCATTAAGACCTGAAAGTTTGCTTCCAAATGTTACCGCCAGAGAGAAGACATAATCGTAGACGTTTAATGAAGTCATGTGAAAGCCGCTGAAGATATTAGCAAGAACATGAAACCGATTATCCAACAGCCTAGTGAGCGTATTTCCCAAAGCTGTTCATATTAAATTTGCTTTAACTTCTTTGGCAGAAAAATCGAAAATTTCGATAATCACATAGAGGTTGGCCCTAAGTGCGATAAAAATTAATAACTTTTCCCAATTATATTTAAGAGCTATAAGTAAACGACTCCGGAGGGTGTAGAAAGTCTCAGACGGAAATAACAAACCGACTGGGATACTGCTCCTGATGGATATCCATTTTTCATGTACTTCTTACTGGCTGTACACGATTTCTGGCAGTTTCGTCTGTCCAGGACTTAGCCGTTCTGTGAAGCTGCCACTCATAGAGAGCATTCTCTGAATGTGCTCCTGGCCAAAGGACGAGCAGAGGGGCGGGGGAATAAATTACTTTCAAATTGTTCCTCTATGCTTTTTATGATTTATGACTACGCGTCTAGCCTTTCACGATCCTTAGCGTATCCAGCAGGACTAAATTATTTAAACTTAATACACTCCACGTTTAAATTTGCAGAGGGTTAATTAAGTCCGAATGTTTATGGCTCTAGTTGTGGTAATTTTGTTACTTGGTTGCCGTTGCCGCCACGAGTATTTGTGCTAAGCCCTGCAGAGACCAACTGATTTCAGAGCTGGTAATCCACGTGCAACAAAAACATTTGTTTACTAGGACTGACTGTGTGCGAATGTTGGTCAGAGTCAGGTTTAGGATTAATATCCTGCAGAAGGTTATTTTCTTCAGCTACAGCGTGCAGTGTAGTTTGTTGAAAGTAATTAATTTCAGTGAACGGGCACTCTTACAAAGCATTAAATTGTTTTGATGTGAAATATGTCCGGCGCGTGCAAGTGCATGGACGCGAATTTTCAAGAAATCTCACTTTTAATTATTGTGCTTTACTAGCACGGGCACACTCGGTGAAAAATGAAGTTGGTAATTTTATTTGGTGACAAACGATGATGGATTAGAAGTTGGATAATTTGCCATGTTATGATGTAGGAGCCATCATTCATTTAAATCGATTTTCAGCTGTTTAGAAAACTTTAGATTACAATTAATTAGACCAAAACGATGACGATTTTTTAATAATTGCTATAATCGCAAGAGAATTTTGTAATAATTGCTATAATCGCAAGATAAAGAAGTGAAGAAGTTGGCCGCAAAAGTGATCCTTATTTACTAAGTAAAACAGTGACGAAATTAAATTAGGTTAGAAGGACTTAGTACTTTGCTGACCCCACCAACAGGGAAACTAGGCAATATCAGTCCGCTTGTCAACGATAATTATTGCCTTCGAAGGCAATAATTTAAAATACATCCCATATAATATGCAACCTCAGCGTTTCACGTGAAAAGCAATGACATGTTCGTAGATTTCTTTTTCTTGCATCCGCAGTCTATCCGATTCGGTATTTGACTTGCCATCTTCTTGCAAAAACGGCAGCAAGGAATCCCTCTTATTTTTCTCATGACAGGTACACTATGTTCTTGTTCTTGCCATTTTTTAAGTGCTTTCCTAAACTGGCTCTTTGGTTTATCAAGTAGGGTAATTATAGTTCGAGGGACATCGAGGTAGACTATTGTTTTCAGGTCTTTTTCGTTCCTCTACCAAGATTTGTCTTGACTAGTTTGCGTAGGAGTGCTCCTAAGCAATCCCCATTCCCCGACGTGTCTTGTTATTTTCTTATAAGATGTCTGTTCTATACTGCTGCCCATGGGGTAGCCTGTGACTGCCGTCCTCCTATCCGCCAAGACCGGGAAGTCGTACATATTGCACTCTGCCGTTTCAGGGTCTTCCAGGCACAGCCTGCATGTACCATCGTTTAGGATCCCCATTCCTTTGAGGTGATATCCAAAGCTGCCGGATTCAGTAGTTAGAAAAATCAGCCACATCAGTGTTTTCCTTCTGATCTATGCTGATTTCTCTGATCAACAGACCGATTGCTTACTTAGCCTGTTGGCAGGCTGTTATATTTTTCTGCTCTTCTACGACCTATTCTTCAATAAGATCCTTCACCATCCCTCCCGCAATGGCGGAATATGCCCTTGGAACTCCATTGCTGACCCCTGTTTTGCTAAGCTGCCGGCTGTTCGTTTTCTTCGATCCAAACAAATCAATTCCTTACTTTTTTAAGCACTCCCATTGAGTTTTTTTACACAACTTTGTAAATCTTTAAGATCTTTCTTTCTTTCAAGTTATATGCAGGCTATTCAAGAATCTTTTATATAAGTTGAAGGTATATATCCACGGTCTCAAGCAAAACTAACTAACTTTCAGGAGATGGTATGATTTTGGGCGGATATTTTTAAAATTATTATAACTAAAACAATGCAACATGTCGAGCTAATATGGTTTTGCTTGGGACCGTCGATATGTATACAGAAGGCAAATTCGTTCGAATATCCTTCACAGCTTCGCTTGGTGTCGTTCATCCGAGAAGAATTAAAGGTATAGAAATGAACAGAAAAGTGTAGGTGGCATTTTCT